>BHFT01025968.1:72636-136561 GCA_004320025.1 Laticauda laticaudata
GGAAGGAAAGAAACAAAACAAAAAACAAAGAGGAAGGAAGGAAAGGAAGGAAGGAAAGGAAGGAAGGAAAGAAACAAACAAAAAACAAAGAGGAAGGAAGGAAGGAATGAAAGGGAAGGGAAGGGAAGGGAAGGAAGGATAGAGAGAGAAAAAACAAAAACAAAGAGGAAGGAGGAAAGGAAGGAAGAGAAACAAAACAAAAAAGAGGATGGAAGGAAAGGAAGGAAAAGAAAGGAAAGGAAGGAAGGAAGGGAAGGAAGGAAGGAATGAAAGAGAGAGGAACAAAACAAAAAACAGGAAGGAAGGGAGGGAAGGAAGGAAAGGAAAGGAAGGAAAGGAAGTAATGAAGAGAAAAACAAAAAAGTGGAAGGAAGGAAGGGAAGGAAGGAAAGGAAGGAAGAAAAGAAAGAAACAAAGCAAAAAACAAAAAGGAAGGAAGGGAAGGAAGGAAGGAAAGAAAGGAAGGAAGGAAGAAAAGGAAGGAAGGAAGGAAAGAAAGAAACAAAACAAAAAACAAAGAGGAAGGAAGGAAGGGAAGGAAGGAAGTAAAGGAAGGAAGGAAGGAAGGAAAGAAACAAAACAAAAAACAAAGGAAGGAAGGAAGGAAAGGGAAGGGAAGGAAGGAAAGGAAGGAAGGAAGAGAAGGAGGAATGAAAGAGAGAAACAAAACAAAAACAAAGAGGAAGAAAGGGAGGGAAGGAAGGAAGGAAAGGAAAGGAAGTAACGAAGAAAAAAACAAAAAAGGAAGGAAAGGAAGGAAGGAAGGGAAGGAAGGAAAGAAAGAAAGGAAGGAAGAGCAGGAAGGAAAGAAAGGAACAAAACAAAAAACAAAGAGGAAGGAAGGAAGGAAGGATCTAAGCAACAAGATCTTGTTCAGGTATCTCAGTTTACAAAGCTTAAGAATCCACAAGGATCTCTAATTTCACCCTTCAGCTTAAATGCCAGTAAAGGAAGACACTCAGACCAAACCAAACTGGAGGAACTGGATGAACCTTCGGTTACACCAGACAAAAAGTTCCCTGCTCCATTGGGTTTATTCCTTAAATTGTTTTCAGCCAGATCTCTGTGATCATTCTTATTTAAATATATAAGTTTTCCCACCAAAACTTTGTCTTCAAAGCATGGAGACATTTGAAGACATCTTAATTTGTTTTATATTCCTGGAAGGAGGAACCTTTACCCGCAAACCTAGAGAACAACTGGTGAGTTCTAGTCCCGCCTTAGGCGGGAAAACCAGCTGGGTGACTCTGAGCCTGAGGTGAATCAGCAGGAAACAGTTGAGTTCTAGTCCCATATTAGGCACACGAAAACCGGCTGCGGGACTTTGGGCCAATCACCAGGAGGCGGTGAGTTCTAGTCCTGCTTTAGATATGAATTGCTTGGCAATTTTGGGCCAGTTACTCTGTCTCAGCCCAGCCTACCTCACAGGGCTGTTCTTGTGAGGAAAACAGAAGGCCGAAGGAATATTATTTCTGTTTGCCGCCTCGGGTTGTTTACTAAAACCATAATCCAGGCTGGATATCAATAAATAAGCAAAAATAAAAGTTAATAAAATAAAAAATAATAAAAATAAAAAATAAGAGTTTCGGAGAATGGACGCTCCCAAGGCTTAACAACTCCACACAACGGCAACTCAGGTCTTCCCCACTGAATCCCGTGTTCACGCACACAATCTGTTCACTGAAATGATACTAAGATGATACTAATAGCCAGCACCCAAGAAGATAGGCTCAATATTCGGGGGGATCTCGACAGACTTGAACCCTGGGCCCTATCTAACAAAATGAAATTCAGTGTAGAGAAAAGTGAAGTCCAACACTAAGGCAAGAAAAAACAAAAGTCCACATACAGACTGGATGAAACCAGGCCCAACAGCAGGAACTGGGAGAGGAATCTTGGAGTCTTAGTGCAGGGGTCCCCAACCACCGGGCCCTGGGCCGATATCGGTCCGTGGATCATTTTGTACCAGGCCGCAAAGAATGAATAATCATGATTAAAATATATATAAAACTTCCGGGTGTCTTATTTTGAAAGACAACCACTTCTCCCTCGCCTGACTTTCCGCGCCTAACTTCATGGACCGCATTGCTAAAGCTAAAGATGCTCTTTTACTATTGGGAAGAATTGATTTTGGCCGGTCCGCAAAAAAGTGTTTCTGCGTGAAACTGGTCCCTGTACAAAAAAGGTTGGGGACACACTGTTCTTAGTGGACGACCAGCTAAATAGGAGTCAGCCTGTGTGCAGCAGCAGCCAAAAAAGCTAATGCAGTCCTAAGTTGTTATTAACAGAGGGAATAAGTCAAGATTAAGGAAGTACTAATACCACTCTATAAAAGCCTTCGTAAGAGCATACCTAGAGTACGACATCCAGTTTTGGTCACCACTCTATAAAAAAAGACATTGAGACTCAAGAAAGAGTGCAGAGAAGAGAGAAACCAGGATGATTAAGGGACTGGACACTAAAACATATGATGCATGATTGCAGGAACAGGGTCTGGCCAGTCTAGAGAAAGAAGGACCAGGGGAGACAGGAGAACAGCCTTCAATATTTGAGGGCTGCCACAGAGAGGAGGAAGGGTCAAGCTATTCTCCAAAGCACCTGAAAGCCGATAAGGAATAATGGATCGAAACTGAACAAGGAGAGACTCAACCTGGAAATAAGGAGAAACTTTCTGACAGTGAGGACAATCAACCCATGGAACAGAAGTTGCCTTCAGAAGTTATGGGAGCTTCATTTCTGGAGACTTTCAAGAAAAGACTGGACTGTCATCTGTTAGAAATGGTGTAGGGTCTCCTGCTTGGGCAGGGGGTTGGACTAGGTGACCTACAAGATCCCTTTCAATTCTGATTATCTGTTATCTGAAATAACCTCACTTTCCTTGGGCAGCCCAATCTCCTTCAGTTGGAGACCCAAGGTCCACAAGACCAGAGGCCGCTTGGCGAGTTATCTGTTCTTCCTTTGAAGGCTACCAAACTGGGGTGGATCCCTCAGGATCACCTCTCCACCTCCCCCACCCAAACTGGAAATTTACATTTGGGCTTGGAAAGATCCATTGCTTCACTCCCCATAGATATTTTATCTCCAGAAGTTAACAAACAAGCCCGATGTGTGGTAACCTTTGGTCCTTGGCACCGGTTTGATCAGCTGTCCACCACATGCAACTTTCATGAACAATAAGGGATGGGGAGAGAAAGGACATGTTCTCAGTAAACTGTCCCAGCCACTTCGCACATGCTCACCGCCTGCTTTTGCGCCCATCTAAAGCCATGGAGAGGTCTCAGTGCTATGCACAATGTTGGGACCCCACCCCTTTCTGCAGCGTAAGGGGACGTCCCGTGTCCTTAAAACAAGCTGTTTGCTAAGAGAGAGAGAGACAGAGAAAGAGAGACAGAGACAGAGAGACATGGGTCAAGGGAACATTTGCTCCACCTTACCACCTTCCTTGCCACACAGCTGTTCAGTGAATCAGACGGGAGAATGGAGTTGGAAAGGGACCCTTGGAGGTCATCTAGTCCAAACCACCACCACCACCCCATCTCAAGCTGGGAGAGACCCTGGACCATTCCAGGCACCAAATGGTTGTCCGGTCTTTTCTTAAAAAACCTCCGGGGACGAAGCTCCCACAACTTCCTAAGGCAGGAGTCTCCAAACTTGGCAACTTTTTAAGACTTGTGGACTTTCAACTCCCAAATTGTCCAGCCAGCATGGACTAGCTGAGGAATTCTGGGAGTTGAAGTCCACAAATCTTAAGGTAGCCAAGTTTGGAGACGCCTGTCCTAAGGCAACCTTTCTTCCATGGGTTGATTCTTCTCACTGTCAGGAAATTCCTCCTTATTTCCAGATTGAATCTCTTCTTGGTCAGTTTCTATCCATTATTCCTTGTCTGGTCTTTTAAAGGTGCTTTGGAGAATAGCTTGACCCCTTTCTCCTCTCTGGGGCAGCCCCTCAAATATTGGAAGACTGCTATCCTGTATCCCCTGGTCCTTCTCTTCCCTAGACTAGCCCAGTTCCTGCAACCATTCCTCGTATTTTTTAGTCTCCCGGGCCTTTAATCATCTTTGTTGCTCTTTTCACTTTTTCCAAAGTCTCTTTATTCAGAGGAACAGAGTTGGAAGGGACCTTGTAGGTCATCTAGTCCAACCCACTGCCCAAGCAGGAGACCCCACACCATTTCTGACCAAGGGCAAAGTAGGTAAATGTCATCAGTGCTAGAAGGGAGAAGGGTTTGCTCTTATTTTTATAGAGAGGTAGTCCTTGACTTACAATAGTTCATTTAATGGCTTTCGAAGTTACAATGGTGCTGAAAAAAGTGACTTATGACCAGGTGGCATTCCAAAATCCCATCAACTGGTTTGTGGCCCGGTTGCTGGGTGGGCTTGGCCATGGTGGGCAGGGGCTTTCCGGAACTTCCTGTTTTCCGGCTTCTAGTCGGCCACCAAAGGCCGGGAGATGCTGTTTTCGCCCTCCCAAGAGTCCAGAGGCTCCCCCAGGCCTCTGGGAGGACGAATAACAGCCTCTTCCAGCCTCCGGACACCCACCAGAAGCCAGAAATAGGCCCACTTCCAGATTTCCAAAAGACCCGTTTTTTCCCCCCTCCCAGAGCCTCTGCGCAGAGTCTGCACCAGGGGTGGGATTCTACCAGTTCACACCTATTCCCGAGAACCGGTTGTTAACATTCTAAGCAGTTCGGAGAACCGGTTGTTGGAAGAAATTACTGGGCTAATCCTGTAAGGAAGGCAGGAAGGAAACATTCTGGTGTTGCTGACAGAAACTGCCTCTCCGTTGACCCTTATTACATTATTGGCAGGACTAGACTTCCTGTCTCAGGAACCTCTCTGGAGTTTTCTTTCCCTCTTTTGCTGGTACTTTGCTTGTGTGGAGGGACCATTAAAAGTTACAATGGCATTGAAAAAAGTGACGTATGACCATTTTTCATACTTATGACTGTTGCAGCATCCCCAGTCATGAGAGGCCAGGCGAGGAAATGTGTGCCTCGATGTGAGTGATGAGTTGGCCACACCCAGCCAGTCACATGACCACCAAGCCACATCCACCCAGTCACATGACCACCAAGCCACACCCAGCAACTAAGCCACACCCACAGAACCGGTTAAAAAAATTGAATCCCACCCCCACTCTGCACTTACCTGCATCAAAAATGGGCCACATGGAGACTCCGGGAAGGGGAGTGGCCAGCCAGTCGACTGAAATACCGGTTCAGCAAACCAGCTGTAACTTTAACATCCAGTTCAACTGAACCGGTCCAAACCGGTAGAATCCCAGTCCTGGTTATGACCGTTTCCCTCTTACGATTGTTACAGCATCCCCACAGTCACATGATCAAAATTTGAACGCTTGGCAACTGGCATGTACTTACAAGGGGCGCAGGGTCCTCAGTGGTCACGCGATCCACTTTTGTGAAGTCAGTGGGGAACCCTGATTGATTTCACAACCATTCTGAACAACTGGCAGCAAATCCCTTAACGACTGCAGCAAGGAGGGTCGTAACAGGGGAGCAAGACTCAATAATAGTCTCACTCAGTGATGGAAATGTTGGGCTTGACTGTGGTCGTAAGGCGAGGACTAACTGGTCTCTCCCCAATGCAACATTTCCTGCCAGCCTCAGGAAAAGGAAAAAGCCCAGAGGTGGGATGAAAATGTTTTAACTGCCAGTTCTGGGGGTGTGGCTAGGTGGGCATGGCCAGGTGGTCATGTGACTGGGTGGGCATGGGAGGTTGGTATTTTTTGGGGCCTACTGGGCCTCAGGGAAACCTCTTGGGAGCAAAAATGGGAAGGGGGGGTGTTGTGCATGGCCCCACACCCCGTTTTTGCTCTCAGGAGGTTTCCTGAGGCCCAGTAGGCAAAACTAAATAAATAAGTGATTTTTTTTGCCTACTGGGCCTCAGGGAAGCCTCCTGGTAGCAAAAATGGGGTACCGGGGGGGGCGCACAGCTCCCCCCCACACCGATTTTTTGCCTCCTGGGCAAAGCAGTACAACAACGAGGGGTGGGGAATCAGCTGCGCCGCACGATTTAGATTAGCTAGAAAGCAAGAAATCCGACGATTTCCTGCTTTCTAGCTAATCTAAATCACATGGTACAGCTGATCTTCGGAAAACAGCTGTTCGGTGGGGGGAAAAAAAGGAAATACCTTGATCTTCGGAGCGAACCGGTTCACTCCCAACTGATGTTCGGAGCTACCGGTTCCCCCAATTCGGGCCGAACCAGTAGAATTCTACCACCACTCCCCAGGAAAGCTGCCTTTTGAGGACCCCTTTAAGGGTTCACCAGAATCACTGAAGCTCGGACAACATGGAGGAATTTGTCTGCAACCTGAGGAAGTTCAGGATTACAGAGCACGGCCGTCATCATTGCAAAGAAATTATTTCAGAGACTTTGAGACTTAAATTGGGGCTTCGTCACCAAAAGATAAGTCATGTCTGGGCTTAGTTCACTATATTTTATAACTGGAGCAGAAGAAACCTGACTACAGCAAATGAAAATCTGTAGATCAAAGAATGCCCTTTGATAGGAGCCAAACACAAGTCACCATTCAGCTTTTTAAAAAAATAAAGATGACAACAAGTCCCAGGGCAGAAGTTCAAAAGCTAGTTGAGTCTTTCAATCCAACATATATATTTTGCTATAGAATAGGATTTGATGGCTCTGACCCAGCCCACGAAAGATCTCAGAAACCACTGAACCATATATCTTTCAAAGATCCTGGAACACCAGGGAACTACCAGAGGGCTGGAAAAGAACCAATGTGGTTTCCATCTTCAAAAAAGGAAAAATAAGCAGATCCAGAAAATTGCAGATCAATGAGCCTGAAATCAATACCTAGGAAGATCCAGGAAAAGGTAATCAAGCAACAGATGTACCAACACATGGAAGCAAGCAAAGTCACAGCCAGAAGCCAACATAGGTTTGTCAAAAACAGATCATGCCAAACCAATCTTATTTCATTCTTGGACAAAGTGACAAAATTAGTGGACCAGTGAAATGCTGTGGACCTAGTATAACTGGATTCCAATAAGGCATTTGACAATGTAGACCACAACCTATTTCTTGGTAAGAAGGGTTACAGCAGGGGTGGGATTCAGCCAGTTTGGACTAGTTTGGGTGAACCAGATGTTCAATTTACATCTGGTTCACCGAACTGGTAGTTGAACCAACCGGCTGGCCCCACTGGCCCTGCCCGGCCCTGCCCCTCCCAGGAGTCTCCACGTGGTCCGTTTTGGATGCAGTAGGCTCTGGGAGTGTGAAAAACAGGCCTTTTGGAAGTCCAGAAATGGGCCTGTTTCCAGATACCAGAGGGCCTCCGGACCCCAGACAGGCCATTTTGGCCCTCCCAGAGGCCCGGGGGAAGCCTCCGGACCCTGGGGAAGGCAAAAAATGGCCCTCCCAGAAGTTCTGGTAGACCAATCCCACCATGGCCATGTTCACCCAGCAACCGGGCAGCAAACCAGTTGCTGAGATTTTTGAATCCCACCCCTGGCTTGCAGGAATTGGGTACATCTACTTTAATGATTGACTTGATAACAGTGTTCCGATATCTCAAGGGCTGCACAAAGAAGAGAGGGTCAAGCTATTCTCCAAAGCCCCTGAGGGTAGGACAAGAAGCAACGGATGGAAATTAACTAAGGAAATATTCAATGTAGAACTAATGAGAAATTTCCTGAAGTGAGAACAATTTACCAAAGGAAGAGTTTGCTTCCTGGAATTGCAAGTGATGGATCACTGGAGGTTTTCAAGTAAAGATTGGACAACCATTTGATCAGACTGGTATAAGGTCTCCTGACCTGAGCAGGAGGTTGGATTAGAAGACCTCCAAGGTCCTTATGGTAGGCAGCATCACCACCAGTTGGATTCATAACTGGCTGATCAACCGCACTCAACATGTAGTCCTCAATGGAACTACATGGAAGGAAGTATGCAGTAGAGTACCGCATGACTCTGTCTTAGGTCCAGTACTCTTCAATATCTTAATCAATAATTTAAATACGGGTTGTCATGCCCCTGTTGGAATCTGATTCTGAGGGGGAGATTGAGCAGGTGACAGGAAATGGAAGTGTGGCTCCGGTGGCTGGGGAGAAAACTGGGGAAGGGCACAGGCTGGCTGGGCATTCAGAAGAAGACCCAGGCCCACCCCCTTCTTCATCCTAGGGCACGCAGGGAGGAATGGATAAGAGAGCAACATGGGTTACAGGGGAGAAAAAGGCCCTGATTCCCTTCATTGGCTGCAGCTGGGGAAACAGGATAAAGAGGGTGTTTGTGCACAGCTCCTTGCTGGAAGCAAAGCATGCAATATCTTTGCTTGTTAAGTCCTATCTAGGTTCTGGTGTCCTCCCAACTGTATGTTTCGTTATGTTTTGAGTTCTGCAATTCCTTATCCAGCCCTGTCTCGTTAATTGCTGCAGCGTGGTTTGTGTTGGTTTTTATTTATAATTTATATGTACTTTGGGGTTCGCACTGAATTTTTTCCCTTTAAAAACTGTTCTTGGGAGAGTTTTCTCTCCAGCCAATGATAACTGGACATTGGGGGCCAAGTTGGAGGTATTAAAGGGACTTTACCTACTTTTGTGACTTTGTTGCTTTTGTGCCATGCCCCAGGTCATCACAAGGGGATAGAAAGGGAACTCATCAAATTTGCAGATGGCACCAAGCTCGCAGAACTCATCATTTGCAGATGGCACCAAGCTCGCAGATTTGAACAGATTTGAACTATCTAACAAAATGCAATTCAATGAGAAAAGTAACGTTCTACATTTAAAGAAGAAAAACTAAATGCACATCTACAGAATAGGTGATGCCTGGCTCAATAGCAGTAACTGGAGAGGGACAAGCACTTGAATAGGAGCCAGCAGTGTGCTGCAGCTGCCGAAAAAGCCAACACAATCCTAGGCTACATTAACAGAGGGATAGAATTAAGATTACAAGAAATATTGATACTACTTTATAATATAAAGACCACCCTTGGAATATTGCACCCAGTTTTGGTCACCACAATATAAAAAAGATGTTGAGACTCTAGAAAGAGTGCGGAGAAAAGAAACAAAGATGATTAGGGGGCTGGAGGCTAAAACATATAAAGAATGGCTGCAGGAATTGAGTATGTCTAGTTTAATGAAAAGAAGGACTAAGGGTGACATGATAGCAGCCTTCCAATATCTCAGTGGCTGCCAAAAAGAACAGGGGGTTAACCTATTCTCTGTAATACCTGAAGGATCTCGACAGATGAACACTGGGCCCTATCTAAGAAAATTCAATTCAGTGGTAAGGAAAGTAAGGTTTTACACTTGGGCAAGAAAAAACAAATATACAGGTATAGAATAAGTGGTTCCTGGCTCAACAATAATAACCATGAGAGAGATTTCATTTCCTCTGTGAACTTGTAAGAAGTAACACTGTAGGGACAAGTCCAGCATTAGATGTCAATCAAATACAGACTTTATGGATTTTCAGCCCAATATCACTCCAAATATTTGTCATATAAAGAATGGGCTGCAAAGAGCTTCCCATGATT
Source organism: Laticauda laticaudata (assembly GCA_004320025.1). Lineage (NCBI taxonomy): Eukaryota > Metazoa > Chordata > Lepidosauria > Squamata > Elapidae > Laticauda > Laticauda laticaudata. Next base: position 82,162 of record BHFT01025968.1, read on the forward strand.
GGAATGAAAAGTGAAAAAGTTGTAGCAGCTCTCATCCTGCAAGCATATATTTTTTGCACATCAATCACAAGGACGCGACATTATTTTGCACAATCTCCAGAAAAACACGAACAAATTCCGGCTCAACCAGTTTGGAAATTAAAGTCAGAGTTTGGGGGAGCAGACAAAGAGAGAAAGTCGAGCCAGCAATCAGACACGATTTGAGCAAGATGTTTGAAGATAAGGTGCTGGATAGAAAAACATTAAAGCACTGTTTCTCAACCTTGCTATTTGAAGAGGCTGTGGACTTCAGCTCCCAGAATTCTCCAGCCAGCATGTAGTCCACAACTTTTAGGAACTATAAATTGACAATATCGACAGCATATAAAGAGAATCTAGACAAGATGTTTTACAGATGGCACTTAGCTCCAGCAAAATTAGCGAAAATGTTTAAAGATAACTCAATTAAATATTGGAAATGTCATCAAATACCAGGAACATATCACCATATGTGATGGACTTGTACAGAAGCTAAAAGGTATTGGACTAAAACACACACATGATTGGAAAAAATGATTAAACAAGATATAGATTTGAAGCCTGAAATATTCCTACTAGGAATAGTACCAGAAGGTTATAGTATAGAAAAGAGTTACTACACATGTTTTAACAGCGGCTAGAATTGTATTTGCCCAAAACTGAAAGAGTGATAAGATATCGATAGAGGGAAAAATAATTGAAAAAATATTTGAATGTGCAGAAATGAATAGATTGATATTAGAAATGAAAGAAAAAGACAAATTTGAATATTATATGCTTTGGGATTTGTTTTATCCATGGACAGAAAATAGAACAAACTAAAAGGGATTAGATGTGTTCATAGAGCAGTGAGAGAAACTAATCTAATGGATATATTGGATCTCATTTACACTACATACATGGGATTGTGATTATTGTTATATCATTAAGTTTGATAAGAATATTCTTAATAATGGTTGAGTAATTGAATATCTACCTAATCGACGCACAATTGAAATGGAATGGATTTATTGTATATACAAATTTTTTTAAAAAAATTACACAAAAAAAGTCCACAACTTCTTCAAATTGCCAAGATTTGCCAAAAAACACTACCATAGATCTTCGATAAAACTCATTTGGTAGACCTGCTGAGTTGGTTGATGCAATGTCGCCCCCTCTGGCCATCCTTTAGAAGTGACCAGTGAAACACAGCAGCGCCCATGCCTGGAGGACCTCCTCCATATTGGCACGCTCGGAAAGTGTAATTAGTAGTTCAGCCATCTCATTCATTACATCCCAAACTTTCTTAACATACATGTGGCACAGGAGCACGACACGTGCTATGGGTGGTCCTCGACTTAGAACTGTTTATGTAATGACCGTTCAAAGTTACAACAGCGCTGAAAAAAGTGACTTGCGACCAGTCCTCACACTTACGACTATCAAAGTATTCCCCATGGTCACATGATTGAAATTCGGGTGCTTGGCAACCAACCTGTATTTAGGACAGCTGGAGCATTCCGGGGTGTTATGTGACTACCTTTTATGGCCTTCCCAGAGGCTTTCAATAAAGTCAATGGCACAAGCGAGATTCACTTAACAACCTTGGCCAAAAAGGGTCATAAAATCGGCCATGGCTCACTTAATGACCTTGCTGCTTTGCTACTGAAGTTTCAGTCCCAATTCTGGTCGTAAATCAAGGACTTCCTGTGAAAGTATCTTTTTTAATCTTTTTTAAGATTGTAAGCCAGCCAAGACCTATTCTGTGGTAAGATGGGCAGCCAAGAAATTCTACAAATACATTAAAAAAATAAATACATTTAAAAAAAAAAACCAAAGCATTTTAACACTTCATTGAAATCATCTCTGATAAGACATCCCAACAGCAACTCACTCGGATTGGAAAGTAATCTCGGAAGTATCTCCAAATGGCCCAGCTCCTAATCCACTGAGATCTTCTTCCAGCTTTGAAAAAAAAATAAGAGAAAAGATTGGGAGATGAGGATATATAAACAAGGAAGGTGTAGCCAAATGCCATATATTGATGAAGCTAATTTAGTTAACCATGATGCTCAAATCTATCTATATAAGAGCAAAAGACCCCTCATGCATCATCACAAAATCTCCCGAACCGTAAAGCCTACAAACATGAAATTGGGCAAGTAGGTTCCTCTCGGCTTCTAGGTGCTCACTAAGAAAAGATTTTTTGAAACGATCATCAAAGCATTAGCATTTCCTATATTAATATTATTATTATTAACACGCTCTGATGCTAAGGAGTTCTATTCCCCCTCCCCACCTGAAAAGAAATCTGTTCCAAATGCAAAACATCAGCAGAGGAGGGAAGTTTCAGTTTCAGTTTCACAGCAGCACCAAGCAATTTTAGTACAGAACAGTTGAGCTAAGCCGTGCCCAGGCTCCTTGCTGTCTCCTCCTTGTTCACACAGCAAATACTGTTTCAGTTTCCAAACAGCACTCAACACTCACATACTGACAGGACGCTAGCCAGATGCTGGTAGTCAGAGGCAGAATTTTTTCCCCTTTTATTTTCCTCCCCAAAAACTAAGTCCAACCACATAGTTTCATAGCGAAGCATGGGTATTGAATTGAATTGAATTCTTTATTGCCATTGTACATATATACACAGTATACATACAACGAAATTCACATAACACCCAGAGACCAGTCTCAACATGCACATACACGACACCTCCCCACCCACCAAAATTCCCCGCCCCCTAAAAACACATAAGTATCCACACAACAGACCAAGTAATCCTGTCCAGCACTGGTGGTCACTGATGGTGGTCCTTAAGTTCATTGTTAAGTGCAATTATAACTCTGGGATAAAAACTATTCAGAAAACGTGTGGTCCGAGTTTTAATTGTTCTGTATCTTCTGCCAGAAGGCAACAGCTTCACAAAGATTGTAAGCAGGATGGGAATCCAGCTTGTTGGAAAATATGCACGCCAAGGCACAAGCCTGAAAAAACCATATTTGGCCTTCAATTTATATCTGGGGAAAAAAATCGCTTCTTCTCATCAATTTCTAGGCTGCATCTGAAGATACAAAATGCAGAATAACTCTGGGAGTTGAAGGTTTTAAAGGTGCCTAGACTGACTGCAATTTATAACATTTTTAGTGGAAAACTGGTGTTGTCTTCGGCTTTCTGAAACAACATACACAGGGAACAACAGGCTCCCTTAAAGACTGCTGCAAAAGGGTGGCAAAATCTGGCACAGTAACATGATATCCCACTAAATGACCATCACAAGTTAGGATTGTGGTTCAATTAGGGTCCTAAGTTGAGGACTACCTCCACAACTCTCCTAAAGAATGGGGAAAAATCCTTTCTCAGATTTTTTTTTTTTTAATTGCAAAATTATATCCCTTACTGTCAGCTCTGCCTGGTTCGGCTTGGCGCCTCACAGGCATCCTCCCATCAAATGCTGGAAGGAAGGATTAAAGGGCGAGAAAGCTTTATGGGTATATGATAGGAAATTGGGAGGGAGAATGACAGGTGAGATAGGACCAGAGCTGCTGGATCCTGTTTGTATCAGCAACCTATCACCAGGTACTTTGAGAAATATATGGATTATCCCCCAACCTCCCCGAAAAATTCTCAAAATATCTTGGTGAGCTCTGGTTGCTGGAATTGGACACATCATGGAAGGATGGACTGTGGCCAAACCTACACCTTATTTTTGTTATCTAGTGAATGTGGGAGATTTCAGAGCTAGCTTGATTTTACTGCAATCAACATCCTTAGTAAAAGAACCCTTTGATTTAACCAAATGGAGTCGAGGGTCTTTCTTTCCTAAGGGATCGGATTGGGGCAGGTCTGACACTTACCCTTGCTAGGAGTGTTCCAGTCGAATGCGTACCACACTAAGTATAGAACTGCTATAATCCAACAGTCTGTGCAGAGCATATATATGAGGATAATGGTGCATATAATACCTGGAGGAAAAGAGAAGATAAGAGAAAATTAATGCAGGCTGGAAATTATTTCCTATTTCATGTATTTCCCCAAAAGAAAACAAAATGTCCTTCTCTCAGGTTGGAGGAGTTGAAAGTTCTCAACAACACTTCTGTCTTCCAAAGCTAATTTTCCAGAAACCCAAAGCTGCAGTGAGTTCTAATCCCACCTTAGAAAATTGCTGATCCAGGTGGTCCTCGACTTATGATCACAATTGAGCCCCAAAATTATGTTGTTAAGAATTGTGAAATGAATTTTTTTCCCATTTCATGTCTTTTCTTGCCAGCGTTAAGTGAATCCCTGCAGTTGAGTTAGTCACACGGTTGTTAAAGGAATCTTGGTTTCCCCATTGACTTTGCTAGTGAGAAGGTCGCAAAATGGGACACTGCAACTGTCATAAATAGAAGTCAGTTGCCAAGTGTCTGAATTTTGATCACATGACCATGGGGATGCTGCAGTGATTGTTAATATGAACTGTTTTTCATACTTACGACTGTTGCAGCATCCCCCTGGTCATGTGATCAATATGCAGACAGTCGGTTGCTGACTCATATTTATGATGGTTACAGTGTCCTGGGGTCACGTGATTCCCCTTTTGCATCCTTCCGTCAAACAAAGTCAATGGGGAAACAAATCCAATTCGGTTAACAAACCGCGTGACTCACTTAACAAGTAAAGTGACTCACTTAACAATTCTGACAAGAAAGGTTGTAAAAAATGGGGCAAAACTACCTTAACAAATGTCCCGCTTCACAACCGAAATGCTGTCAGGCTTGGAAGTCAATTTTTTTTTTCCCCTTGGAAGTTTCGAGGCTGCCACCTTTAGTACCTGGGAATTTGGGAGGGGAGATTTCTTAGTGAGCAGAAGATTAGACTCAACAACATTCTTTTTCAGAGAGTCAAGGACATGTTGCCCGGCACCTGGAGGGGAGTGTCTGGAGGAAGGTCTCCAGTTGCAATGAAGATTTGATTGGGCCATGTGAATGGGCTGATGAACGCAGGGAATGGATCTTTGAATTTCTCTTGGGGGAGGGAAAACCCAGAGGTGACCATTTTGGCAAGAAATGTTGTAAAAAAAATGGGGCAAAAGTGCCTTAACAAATGTCTCACTTCACGACTGAAATGGTTGGGCTCCATTGTGGATGTAAGTCGAGGACTACCCGTTAATGAATCAAACCTCTCGGCTGAACCCTGTCCTAAAGGAACAATAAATATGCCACGCACAGCTGAGGGCAAGGAAAATGATCCCAAACGTCCACTGGCAAGCTAGGAAGCCTCCCACCTGGGGAAAAGGTAAGACTAAACGATCCTGTAATTAAAAAGCTACCTGAGCTGCAACAAGGAGGAATTTATTAATTGCACTTTGCATTTATTTATTAATTGCACTTTGTCCCAGGGGGAAGGGGGGAATAACCCTTGTAGCAATAAACATGTTTACTAGCCCAGAGATTCCAAGGCTGGCACTGAATGAAGACTGGCAGAGTTAGGGATGCCAGTTTGGTCAAAGGAAGGCTCTTTGGGAAAGGGGTTTTGAATACAGGCAGGTAGGCCTCGACTTACAACAGTTCATTTAGCAGCAGTTCGAAATTGCAACAGCACTGAGAAAAAGTGACAGGGGACTGAGAAGAGCAACCAAGTTGATTAAAGGCCTGGAGATGATCTCCAAGTTCCCTTTCAGCTCTGTTCTTCTTTTCTTTTCTTTTCTTTTCTGTTCTGTTCTGTTCTGTTCTGTTCTACATTCTATTCTATTCTATTCTACATGCTGTTCTATTTTTTTTAATTTAGTAAATTTTATTTAGTTTTCAAAATTAAAAAACATAAAATAAAACTTTATACATCATCCTATCAGCATCAAGGCATCTTTTACATTTCCTTATCATCTTTCTATATGCGCATTTCTTTCATTATACAATTTCAACTTAATATATAAATAACTATAGATAGATATGAAAATAGGTATAAATATTTACATATTTTTTTATTCTTTACCTAATTGCCATTTTGATTTTTGATTCATAAACCATTCATGCCAGGCACTCCAGACATTACAATATATCGACTCTTCTTTGTCTCTTAATTTCATTTTTAGTCTTAATTTCATTGTGGTTATTCTACATCCTATTCTACATCCTATTCTATATTCTATTCTATTCTATTTTCTATTCTATTCCATTCTATTCTCTATTCTATTCTAATTCCATTCCATTCTATTCTATCCTCGATTCTATTCTATTCTATTCTCTGTTCTATTCTATTCTCTATTCCATTCTATTCCATTCTATTCTATTCTATTCTATTCTATTCTATTCTTATGGATATGAAAACATATGAAGAATGGTTTCAGGATTTGGGTTTGGCCAGTCTACAGAAAAGGACTAGGTGGGGACATGACAGCAGTCTTCCAGAATTTGAGGAGCTGCTACAAAGAGGAGGGGGTCAATTTATTTTCCAAAGCACCTGAAAGCAAAACAAGAAACAATGGATGGAAACTAATCAAGGGGAGAAGCAACCTGGAATTAAGGAGCAATTTCCTAACAGTGAGAACAATTAACTAGTGGAACAGCTTGCCTTTCGTAATCATAGGCACTTCATCACTGGAGGTTTTTAAGAAGAGACTAGACAGTCACTTATCTGAAATGGTCTAGGTTCTCCTGCTTGAGCAGGGGGCTCGACTAGAAGACCTTCAAGGTCCCTTCTGATTGATTGATTGATTGATTGATTGATTGATTGATTGAAATGGCATTCACATAATCCTGGGACAATGTGACCATTGTAAATACATAGTAGTGGCCAAGGGCTTGAATTTTGATCACGTGATGTTGTAAGTGCGAGGACCAGTGGGAAGTCACATTTTCAGGGCCGTTACAACTTCGAACAGTCACAAAACAAATGGTCATAAGTCAAGGACCACCTGAATCCAAGTGTAATTTGGGACAGATTTGGGCAAGGGAATCTGGAGGGCACCCCTGGAGCTTCAAATGTGTCCTCTTGTTCAAACTACCTTCCCAGATCAAATAAAAGGTTCCAAACTTTTATACAACGGAACAGTTAAATATTTTTGCGAACATCACAGCCAGAAAATACCCTGAGCAGGTTGTCTTAAACCTGCAAATCATTACAGCTGCATCTTGGCACATAATTTTTCTTTAACCAGTTTAGAAATATGGAGACATTTCCTGATAGGGAGAACAATTAACCAGTGGAACAACTTGCCTCCAGAAGTTGTGGTTGCTTCATTACTGGAGGTTCTTAAGAAGAGATTAGTCAACTATTTGCCTGAAATAGTGTAGGGTTTCCTGCTTGGGCAGAGGGTTGGACTAGAAGACCTCCAAGCTCCCTCCCCACTTTGTTATTCTGTCATTTTGTCCTTTTCAACCCATTTTGGTCAACCTGGGTTGAGAAATGCCATCTCCCACACAGGCAAGAAACATAGAACGGAAGGATCGGGAGGGAGGACAGAGGTCATCTAATCCATCCCATCCCCACCCCAGAAATCTATTTCCAGCACGAAATCAATTTGATGCTGGTTCAGTTCAGATATAGCCACGGTTAAAAGCTTCAGGGACAGAAGATGCTGAACTACAATTCCCAGCATGCCCGCCCACCCCCGTTCACCATATTGGCTGAGGTTGCTGGGGATTGAAGTTTTTTTAAAGAAGAGATTGGACAGCCATTTTTTCAGTTCGGTATATAGCTGTGATGGCAAACCTATGGCACACGTGCCACAGGTGGCAAGCAGAGCCATTTGTGCCAGTATGCGAGCTGCAGGCAAAGTTACTGCACTGCGCATGCGTGAGCCTCACAGCTGATTTTCAGCCAGTCCTTTGAGGTCCTTTGGGCCTCCCAAAGGCTTCAGGAAGGCTTCTGCAGGCTTTTCAGGGTGAAAACTAGGACCATTTCATCACTTCCTGTTTTTCTCCGGAAATACCGGAAGTGACAAAACAGGCCTATTTTTCATCCTGAAAAGCCTGCAGAAGCCTTCCTGGAGCCTCTGAGAGGCCAAAAAAGGCCTCAAACCTGCCAAAAATCAGCTGTGAGGCACAGTGCAGATAAAGGGGTGGCAGGGGTGGGTGAGGATTGCACGTGCATGCGTAGGGGGCATTGCCTTTTGGGCGCTGGCAAACAAGTGCGCGCACAATTTTTGGCACAGGAGCCCCAAAAGGTTAGCCACCACTGGTATATAGGGTCTCCTGCTTGGGCAGGGGGTTGGACTAGAAGACCTCTGAGGTCCCCTTCCAACCCTGTTATTCTGATCCTTCGGGTCATGCCATGTTCTAATAATATGGCATGCGAGCTCAATACCCCTGGCTGCCTTCCATGGTTTGAGAAATGCCACGTTATTTATTTAACAATTTTCTCTGCCAAGGGGTTTTGGTTGCCCAAGTAAAGAGAAGCAAAAAGAAGCATATTCTGGGTCATTTTACCAAGGATAGGGCAGCTTAAACTGGCCAAAAGAAAGGGTGGCATCAACAAATACACGCCCTTTCTCCCACCCACAAAAAAAATATTGTCACACTTCAACTCCCAGAATTCTCCAGGCAAAGATCACACAAACTGGGAATTATAGCACAAGCACCTTGTTTAAAAAAATAAAAATAAAGGAAAATGACTCACTATTAAGCAATTTTTTCAGATGTGGCCCAGAAATTGTGTGTGTGTGTGGGGTTGTCTAGGCATAGCAATCTAGATGCTCCCCTTATTCACAGACTCTGCACCTAGGTGCAATTCACAAAGTGGGCCAGGTAGATAAACCACAACTGGAATGGAACAGCTTTTCCTTGGAAGTTGTGGGAGCATCATCCCTGGAAGCTTTCATAGAAGAGACTGGACTGCCATTTGTCAGAAATGGTGTAGGGTCTCCTGCTTGGGTGGGAGGGGATTGGACTAGATGACCTACAAGATCCCTTTTGAATCTGATTATGTGTTCTATCTAAAGTATTTATCTACAGGCAATTCTCGGCTCAACGGCCACAATTGGGGTCCGCATTTTCTGTTGTGAAGCAAGAGCTTTGTCAAGTGAGTTTGGCCCCTCTTTTAATGACCTTTCTTGCCACATTGTTAAGTGAATCACTGTGGTTGATAAGGGAGCAACATGGTTGTTGAGTGAATCGGGCTTCCCCGCGGACTTGGCTCCTCAGAAGGTCGCAAAAGGGAATCACTGAGACTGTCATAAACACAAGGCAGCTGCCAAGCATCCAAATTTTGATCCCGTGACCACGAGGGATGCTGCAATGGTTGTTAAGTGTGAAAAAATGTTCGTAAGTCCCTTTTCCAGTACCGTTCAAACGGTCACTAAATGAATAGCTGTCAAGTCGAGGACTAATTCCAGGCTCAATTGTAGTCCTCAACTTACAACCACTCGTAAGTCACAGAGGTCATAAGTTAAATTATCATGTGACCAGACCTGATGATACACCCATTGTTGTTTTTTTTACATCCGTCATTAAAGCAAATCACCCAGTCGTTAAACCAATCCAGAATCCCGAAAGGGATGTCTTTTTGCTGGAAACTGGTCCCAAATCCCTGTCACATGACCTCAGGATGCTGTAACCAGGAGTGGGCTGCTACCAGTTCTCTCCGGTTTGGGCAAACCCGTACCGAACCGTCAGCTAAGTTTTTGGCCGGTTCGGTGAACCAGGAGATCCCAACCCTGGCTGGCCCTGCCCACCCCTCCCAGCCCCTCCCAGGAATCTCCGCGGCCCATTTTGGATGCCAGGTAAGTACAGGGCGCACACAGAGGCTCAGGTAGCCTGAAAAACAGGCCTTCTGGAAATTTGGGAAGGCCGGAAATGGGCCTGTTTCCGGCTTCCAGAGAGCCTCCTTTGCCCTGGGAGGCCGTTTTTCACCCTCCCGGAGGCTCGAGAAAAGCCTCTGGAGCCTGGAGAGGGCGAAAACACCCCCCCCCCCNAGGGCGAAAACCCCCCCCCCCCGTGCCATGGTGCAGGAGGCTAATTAGGCCACGCCCACCATGGCCATGCCCACCCAGCAACTGGGCAGAGAATCTGTTGCTAAAATTTTTGAATTTTGTGTGACAGTCATACAGGGAAGGCGTTTTTTCAAAGCTGTCATAAATTTGAATCGAGATCAAACAAACGGTCCAACGTTAAGGACTACCCGTGAAGTTATCCTCGGTCCTTACAAAAGGAAAAGGGGCCAAACATGGAGATTTTGTTATCCGTGTGCGGGTGAAAAACACCAGAGAGGGCACGAAGCCAGATTTTCCGCAAACAAGTTTTGAGGCATGCAGAAAATCCATTTGTTCCAAGTAGGGGTGGATCTTTGACCCACCCCACGCACACACACACACACAAAATGGCCTTGAACAGTCACGGTCACACTCGTATTTTGGATCACGGGGTAGATAAAAGTTGGGATTTGGTGTCCAGGTCCTTTGGCTCGGTACGAGCACCTAACCTCCCCTTTTTACCCACAAATTTTGGGATATCCAGGGTTTAGATAAAACTGAATAAGGAGAAAGGATCTGAATTTGGGAAAGAAAGGAATTAGAGCTCCCGTGTGTTCCATTTTTATCACCAAATGTTATACTACCCCAAATGGTATAGAAATGGCATAGGGCAGGGGTCGGCAACCTTTTGGACCTCAGGGACCAACAAACTCATAATTTTAAATCCTGCGGACCTCTAATATGGATTTTGACTGATGGTGGCTTGCTGACGTTGGTGGGAAAGTCAGTCCCTTATTCCAGAGCTGCAGGAGTCACAGGACTGGCCCTTTGGTCATCCCAGAGCAGCTGCACCTCCACCTGGGTGCACCGGCCTGCCATGGACTGGAGGAGCTGCTCCGGGATGACCAAAGGGCCAGTACTGTGACTACTGCAGCTTTGGAATAAGGGACTGACTTTCCCACCCACGTCTGCAAGCCACCCCGGGGCGGATTTCTCTCCCCCGCTGTTGGTCTTACGTTCCAGTTCCAGCTCGCGTGGCTCTACTCAAGGTAAGGTTTGCGCTTGGCCAAAGGGTGGGGGCTAGTGGGTGGGTGGGCCATGTAGGCAGCGCCGCCTTGTGTTCCCATGCAGCCTGCATTAATTGCTTTGGGGGGAGTGCTTGGGGGGGCATTTCTCTGTTTGCCATCAAAATTTTCTTGCGGACCAACGGTGATCCCCGGCCCACCGGTTGGCAACCACTGGTATAGGGTAGGGGTTGACAACCTTAAATACTCAAAGAGCCGTTTGATGAGTGCTTCTATCACTGGAGGTTTTTAAAGAAGAAATTGGACAACCATTTGTCTGACATGGTATAGGGCAGTGGTGGCTAACTTTTTTGGGCTCCTGTGCCAACAATTGCGTTCACGCTCGTGTGCACATGCTCACGTGCCAGCACCCAGAAGGCAATGCACATGGCACCCCCACACCTCCTGTGTATGTGCGCATGAGTCCCTCCCGCCACCCCCTTACTGCACTGGGCCCGTTTTGTCACTTCTGGTATTTCTGGAAATACAGGAAGTGACAAACGGGCCTGTTTTTCGGCCTCCAAAAAGGCTGCAGAGGCTTCCCTCAAGCCCCTGGGAGGCTGGAAAAGGCCTCAAATGACCCAAAAATCAGCTGAGAGGCAGGCGCATGCGTAGTGCAGGTAAGTTTGGCTGGGGCTTGCGTGCCCGCACAAAGGGCTCTGTGTGCCATCTGTGGCACACGTGCCATAGGTTTGCCATCACGGGTATAGTGATGTACCCGTTTGCCATCACTGGTTTGCCATCACTGTCTATTCCATTCAATTCCATTCCATTATTTCATTTCTGGTCTGGTCTGGTCTGGTCTGTCTAGTCTAGTCTTTCTTGAAGGCATCTTTAGTAATCCATCCATCCCTATCTTCCAATAGCACCACCCCAAAAGTCTCGAGCAAAAAGACAAAAAGATCTCCTTACCCATCATAAGGAATGAGACCACCCATTGCAGCACTGAAATGATCTGCAGTTGCTTCTCCACTTTTGACTTGGACAGCCAAGAGAGATCCTGAAGGGCCGACAAGATGCTGGAACCGGTCCCTGAAAGGAGAAAAGAAAAGAATTTGGTCCATTGAGTGATTTCCAAAGGCTTCCCCAACCGATCCCTTCCCGAGGCTTTGAATGTGACTCTCCACATTCCCTACTAATGAATTAATTAATTCCCTACTAACCATTAACTATTAATTCCCTACTTGGCCATCACTAGTGTGTACGACCATGAGAGCCGGCCCAGAAGGAAAGCTGAGAATTGATGCTTTCGAATTGTGGCACTGGGGAAGACTCTTGAGTGTCTCCTTTGCACTGCAAGGAGATCCAATCAGTCGATCCTCAAGGGGATCAACCCTGGCTCCCCTTTGGAAGGACATATCATGAAAACAAAGCTCAAACTTTTTGGCCACCAAATGAGAAGAGAGGACTCCTTGAAGAAGACCCAGATGGTGGGGAAGATGGAAGGCAAGAGGAGAAGGGGAGGGCAGAGGAGGAGATGGTTAGAAAGGGTCATCAATGCAACGAACATGAATTGGGAACATTCAGGGAGACAATGGAGAGGGTGGAGGGGGGCTGGCATGTTGTGGTCCATGGGAGTCACAATGAGTTGAACACAACTTAGCGACTAAACAACAAAGAACAACATGTTCACCTCAATCTGTGTGGTTCAAGTTTAGAGCAGTTGGTCCAAAGCAATGCTTATTCTGGAGCCTCATGCAGTGTTCCTCGACTTACGACCACATTTGGGAGCAGAATTCCCACTGTAAGTCATTACAGGTAGTCCTCAACAAAAATGATGACCATTTTTCACACTTATGACTGTGGCAGCATGCCCATGTTCAAGTGATCAAAATTCAGATGCTTGGCAATTGTCACCAGACACCTGATTAAATTTCTTAAGTTCTAGGTTGGTTCTCTTGATGGAAACTAACAAGGGAAGTATTGGAATGCACTGATAGAAAGTAACTTTTTGTAACAACTACTAAAGTACTCAGCCAGTAAATGGCATTGTTTACAAGTTTGGATAACTCTATGTTGTTTTACCCTAGGTAGAGCTTCCTGTTAAGTTAAACAGTTAAGCAGTAAAGCACATGGTGACTGTACTCTTTGTTTGATCTGTGGTGCTGTGTATAAACAGAATTTCTAACAGAAAAAAAGCCTAGAACTAAGGAGAAATTTCCTGACAGTGAAAACATTTGATCAGTGGAAAAACTTGCCTCAAGAAATTGTGGGTACTCCATCACGGGAGGTTTTTAAGAAGAGATTGGATAACCATTTGTCTGAAATGGTACAGGTAGTCCTCGACTTACAACCACAATTAAGCCCAACATTTATGTTGCTTGGTGAGAAATTTGTTAAGTGAGTTTTGCCCCATTTTACAACCTTTCTTGCCACGTTTGTTAAGTGGTTTTGCTTGCCAGAATCACATGACCCCAGGACACTGCAACTGTCATAAGTATAAGTCAGTTGTCCAACATCCCAACATAAATCACATAACCATGGGGATATTACAATGGTTGTAAGTATGAAAAATTGTCATAGGTCTCTTTTTTCAGTGACATTGTAACTTGGAATGGTCACTAAACGAACTGTTGTTAAGTTGTGGTCTACCGATATAGGTTTTCCTGCTTAGTCAGGGGGTTGGACTAGAGGACCTCCAAGGTCCCTTCCAACTCTTTTATTCTGTACATAGCAGTGTTAAAAGCAGAGTAGGGTTAAAATGGACACCTTTTCAGCCATGCTCAGGTGTAAATGGGAAAAGGCTTCAAGTGAGGTTAATTTAACAGCCCAGAAGCAGATAAACAATAGAAGGAAATAGATTAGAGAAGATCCAACCAAGTGTTGACACTACTTCCTTAGAGGAAGAGAAGGTCAATCTGTCCTCCTCATAAATGGACTGTGAATAGAAATGGTGTGTTTGCAAGTAGATTTTTCACCTCTGCAAATCTCCCAAAGTTATCCATTGACCAATCTCTCAAGTTGCCGGAGTTCCCAATTCCTGCAATGGTTGTTGTTTGTTGTCAAACAAACTGAAGGCCGAATTTTGTTTTTTGGCACAGCACGTAAGCATTTCCTAATTATTGGGAAATTGGGTCAGGGAAATGTGAATCTGAGGGATGCAAAAATAAAAGCGGCAAAAGGTGTGTGTTTTTTCAACCAACAAGATTTCTTCTTGGGCAAGATGTTTTTGGACACGCAACCACAACGTGCCTTTTCCTCAAACACAAGTACATTCAGAGGTGTGCTGCTGAAGAGATGCTCAGTAAGAGCAATTGAGGCATATCTAGGAATTATTGCATTTTAACAACAATGCAACCTCCCCCAAACATCCACTGGAAAGGAAGAAAAGAAAGAGGAAGGAAGGAAGAAAAGGAAAGAAGGAAAAGGAAAGTGGAAGGAAGGAAGGAAGGAAGGAAGAAAGAAAGAAAGAAAGAAAGAAAGAAAGAAAGAAAGAAAGAAAGAAAGAAAGAAAGAAAGAAAGAAAGAAAGAAAGAAAGAAAGACCTTTCAACGCCTACTCAATTTGAATCATTGCCATTTCCAAGACAAGGCCCAGACCTTGCTGGATTTTCAGCCAACATTAATTTGGGAGTTGGAAAGAAAAGTCAGCCAAAATTCACAGGGCATTAAGTTGGGGGCAAATTTGCCTCATCCATATAGTACACAATCAATCAATGGAACAGGTTGCCTTCAGACATTATGGGTGTTCCATCAGTGAAAATTTTTAAGAAGAGACTGAACCGCCATTTGTCTGATATGTTATAGGGTTTTCTGCTTGAGCCAGGGGGTTGGACTGGAAGACCTCCCAGGTCCCTTCCAATCTTGTTATTCTGTCTTTTTCGGCTAGGTTTGGTCAACTTGAATGGAGTCAGGCAAGAAGCATACAGTAGGCAAGAAACACACAAGGTAAGGATCGGAAGGGAGTATAGAGGTCATCTAGTTTAACCCTTTCCCACCCCAGAAATCATCTTCGATAGTTAAACCAGCTAACACACTGGCTCAGTTTAGATGTAGCCATTACTTTATGGTGAAAAAAGCTGCAGGGGCAGGAACCTCAAGTCCTCCAGAAGATTTTGAACTACAACTCCCAGCATGCTCCCGATTCACCATATTGATTGAGATTGCTGGGGATTGAAGTTTTCAGAAACTTCAGTTTCAAGATTACAGTTTTCCCAACATCCCAAGCCATACATTAGTGTTTCTCAAATCTTGGCACCTTCAAGATATATGGACTTCAACTCCCAGAATTCATCTGTGCTGGTTGGAAAATTATGTGAGTTGAAGTCCCCACGTTTTAAAGATGCTAAGACTGAAAAACATTGCCTTATAGATTATCAGCAGTTGCAACCTTCACAATCAACCAGCACAACCTAGGAATGCTCAAATCCTGCCTTAAAAGTGCCTTAAATTTTCTTAAAGCCAATATGGCATTGTGGCTAAGTTAAGGAAGATTGGGAAAACCTATTGACAATAAATTACAAATTAACTTTATCTGCAACTAACATGGAGAATTTGTACAAAATGTTTTATCGCTGGCACTTACCGCAGTGAGATTTGCAAAAATGTTCCCCAACAATTCGGCGAACTGTTAGAAATAGTCAAGGCTCTGGTTTTCCCAGTTGCAATGTGTGGCTGTGAAAGTTGGACCGTAAGGAAGGCTGAGCACCAAAAGAATGGAGGCCTTTGAACTCTGGTGCTGAAGAAGAAGACTCCTGCGAGTCCCTTGGACTGCAAGGCGATCCAACCAGTCAGTCCTAGAGGAGATCAACCCTGACTGCTCTTTAGAAGGCCAGATCCTGAAGATGAAACTCAAAGACTTTGGTCACCTCATGAGAAGGAAGGACTCTCTGGAGAAGAGCCTCATGCTGGGAATGACTGAGGGCAAAAGAAGAAGAAGAAAGGGATGGCAGAGAAGGAGGGACCTGGATAGAGTCACTGAAGCAGTTGGGGTGAGCTTAAATGGACTCCAAGGGATGGTAGAAGACAGGACGGCCTGGAGGAATGTGGTCCATGGGGTCGCGATGGGTCGGACACAATTTCGCAACTTACAACTTTAATGAAAAGAAGGACTAGGGGTGATATGATCGCGATATTTCAATATCTGTTGTGGTCAGCCGGCAGCAGGTGCGGACGGCTGAGGAGATCAAGGACTCAGATGAGGGGCCAGGACCATCAGGGAGTGGACTGCTGCCTTCGGAGATTGTCGGGGCTGGCAGCAGTGATGAGGAAGTTCCCAAGGAGCCTGTGCTAAGTGTGTGCGCACACAGGATTGCTCGTAGGAAAGAGCAGCTACAACAGCACGGGTGACTCAGGAGTAAGGCTGCAAGGTAATGGCCTCCTTCAAGGAGACAAAAGCCAGCTGTGGAACAAACATACTTTGCAGAAAGCAATGACGTTTTGAAACACCAGCCTCGTGGACATTCCGGTATCCTGAGTTTGTATTTGAAGATTCTTATTTTGCAAATTATTTCTTGTCTCTTATCTTTTGTCAAATCTTGCACAGTTTGGCAAGGCTTGTGCTTATCACAGCTCATTATTTTGCAGAAGCATTAAAAGGTTTCTGTTCCCTTTGGATTGTGTTTGATTTGTTGGAAAAGGGCATGGGTCAGAACAATATCTGAGGGGCTGCCACAAAGAAGAGGGAGTCAAACTATTCTCCAAAGCACCTGAAGACAGGACAAGAATCAACAGGTGGAAACTAACCAAAGAGAGAAGCAACTTAAAATTAAGGAGAAATTTCCTGACAGTGGGAACGATTAATCAGTGGAACAGCTTGCCACCAGAAGTTGTGGGTACTTCATCACTGGAGGTTTTTAAGAAGAGATTGGACAGTCATTTGTCTGGGATGGTACAAGGTTTCCTGCATGAGCACAGGGTTGGATTAGAAGACCAAGGTCCCTTCCAACTCTTATTCTGTTATTATGTCCTCCTGACCATCACATTACCGGATCTTGGAAATAGTCTACCTTTAAATCTTAAGCTTCAAAATGTTCCAGTCCACAGGGGAAAAAGTTTAAAGTGTTATAAGTCATGCTTCCTGGAGCTCCAGGGAATAAAAATAGTATTTGTAGCCAGTGCTACTGTATTACAACGAGCTTGCTTGGCAAGGGTTTTTGGTTTTTGTTTTTTTTTAAATCTAGTGGAATGAACTATTAACAACTTGCCATTATATTGTTATGCATTTCAGATAAATCAATCAGGACTCTTAAGTTTCCAACAGGTAGCGAAGAAAATTTCTGTGCAGTTTCTGTCTCTACGTAAGACAGCCCGTTGCTTTAACTGGTTTTAAAGTTTTCATGCTTTGAGGGGGTTGCTATCCTTCACTCATGCAAGCTATGGCAATTTATGCATTTATCCCTTCGGTATCTAGCATCTCATTTCTTTAAGATGATGTACATCACTTGAGCTTCAACATACTTGGGACAAACACATGGCTATCATCCAGCAAAGACTAAAAATAAATAAATAAAATGTTAAAAAAAGAAGGAATTAAGGAAGAAAAAGAGGAGGAAGGGGAGAGAAGAAAGGAGAGAGAGAGGAAAGAAAGAAAAAAGAAAGGAAGAAAGAAAGAAAGAAAAGGGAGGGAGGAGAAGGAAGGAAAGAGAAAAAAGACAGAAAGAGAAATAAAGGGAGGGAGGGAAGAGAAGGAAAAAGAGAGAGAAAGGAAAAGAAAGAAAGAGGGTGGGAGGGAGGAAGAGAGGGGGAGGGAGAAAGAAAGAAAGAAAGAAAGAAAGAAAGAAGAGGAAGGGAGAAGGAAGGAAAGAGAAAAAAGACAGAAAGAAAAAGGGAGGGAGGGAAGAGAAGGAAAAAGAGAGAAAGAAAGGAAAAGAAAGAAAGAGGGAACCTTTCAACCGCCTACTCAATTTGAATCTTGCCATTTCCAGACAAGGCCGCAAGACCTTGCTGGATTTTCAGCCAACATTAATTTGGAAGTTGGAAAGAAAAGTCAGCCAAATTCACAGGGCATTAAGTTGGGGGCAATTTGCCTCATCCATATAGTACACAATCAATAATGGAAAGGTTGCCTTCAGACATATGGGGTGTTCCATCAGTGAAATTTTTAAGAAGAGACTGAACCGCCATTTGTCTGATTTGTTTATAGGGTTTTCTGCTTGAGCCAGGGGGTTGGACTGGGAAGACCTCCCAGGTCCCTTCAATCTTGTTATCTTCTGTCTTTTGTCGGCTAGGTTGGGTCAACTTGAATGGAGTCAGGCAGAAAGCATACAGTAGGCAAGAAAACACACAAGGTAAGGATCGGAAGGGAGTATAGAGGTCATCTAGTTTAACCCTTTCCCACCCAGAAATCATCTTCGATAGTTAAAGACAGCTAACACACTGCTCAGTTTAGATGTAGGCCATTACTTTATGGTGAAAAAAGCTGGCAGGGGCAGGAACCTCAGTCCTCCAAAGATTTTGAACTACAACTCCAGCATGCTCCCGATTCACCATATTGGATTGAGATTGCTGGGGATTGAAGTTTCAGAAACTTCAGTTTCAAGATTACAGTTTTCCCAACATCCAAAGCCATACATTAGTGTTTCTTCAAATCTTGGCCCTTCAGATATATGGACTTCAACTCCCAGAATTCATCTGTGCTGGTTGGAAAATTATGTGAGTTGAAGTCCCACGTTTTAAAGATGCTAAGACTGAAAAACATTGCCTTATAGATTATCAGCAGTTTTTTGAAGAAAGAAAGAAAGAAAGAAAGAAAGAAAGAAAGAAAGAAAGAAAGAAAGAAAGAAAGAAAGAAAGAAAGAAAGAAAGTTGGAGAAAGGGAAGGAAGGTAGGAAAGAGAAAGAAAGAATGAAGGAGGGAGGGAAGGGAGGGGGAGGGGAAGGAAGGAAGACAGAAAAAAAGACAGAAAAAAGGCAGAAAGAAAGACAGACAGACAGACAGAAAGAAAGAAAGAAAGAAAGAAAGAAAGAAAGAAAGAAAGAAAGAAAGAAAGAAAGACAGACAGACAGAAAGAAAGACGGAAGGAAGGAAGGAAGGAAAGAAGGAAAGAAAAAAACTCAAAGGGAAGACGAAATGGAGCACTCGGGTCTTTTTTTGCTGTTAAATTGTTTCTCGCCATCCTGATTGTTATTTTTTTTCCCCCCAGCACAACAGCCCTGGGAGGTAGGATGGACTGAAATGAGAGAGAAGCGATCCAAAGTCAGAGGGGAGTTACTTCCCAGTGTTTTCCAACCTTGGCAATTTTAAGACATGTGGAACTTCCGACTCCCAGAATTCCCCGAGCTGGCAGGGCTGGTTGGGAAATTCTGGGAACTGAACTCCACGCGTCTTAAAGATGGCCAAGTTGAGAAATACGGATCTCGGCTCTCACTCTAGAATTTTGAAACTTGACTTTGCTTCCTTTCTCACTTACTCCAAAGCGAGTCAAGGCAAGTCAATCTTGAATTTCTTTCTCACCTTTTACTGTTTCCCGGGGGGGGTTAAGCTCAAGTTTTTACTACCGATTGCCAAATAGCTTCTGCAAACCGATGTTTACCTACCTTCCTACCTAGTTAGAGAGATAGGTTTTTTTCCAGATGTTGCAGAGCAACCAAGCCTCCTAAATACAGGTAGTCCTTGACTTACGACCCATAATTTGAGCCCTCAATTTCCATTGCTGAGCAAGTCAGTCGTTAAGGGAGGTTTTTGCCCCATTTCACAACCTTAGTTTCTTGCTGTCATTGTTAAAGGATCGCTGCAGTGGTTAAATTAGTAACACGGTTGTTAAGCGAATCAAGGCTTCCCCGTTGACGTTGTTTGTCAGAGGGTCGCAAAAGGGGACCACGTGACCCAGGGGCACCGCCACAGGCATTTTTCTGATGACGGTTGCAGCGTCGCAAGGTCATGTCATCCCGATATAGATACACGCCAGTTACCAAGGCAGGGGTGGGATGCAAATATTTTTACGACCAGTTCTGTGGGCGTGGCTAGGTGGGCATGGCCATGTGACTGGTAGGCGTGGCTTCTTCTTTTTCTTTCTTTTTTTTTGCAGCACTCCCCCCTGCTCCATTTTTCTGCATCCTGGGCCTCAGGGAATCCTCCTGGGTGAAGCAGTAAGGCAGCATGGGGAAACATCTGATCGTCGGAACAGCTGATCGTTGGGAGGAAACAAAATACCAGTTGAGCCGAACCGGGAGCTGTTTTTTTACTACTGGTTCGACTGAACAGTAACAATTTTTACTACCAGTTCATGTGAACCGGGTTGAACCGGTATAATATCACCACTGAACCAAGGCTCTGAACATTGATCATATGACCATATTGGGTTGTAATAGTTGTAAGTGTGAAAAACTTCATAAGTTCTTTTTTTTTCAGTGCTCTTGTAAATTCAAATGGTCACTAAATGAATGGTTATAAGTCAAGGACTATCTGTAGTGTTTCTACTTCCCAGATGTCTTCTAACAGATGGAAACTATTCAAGGAGAGAAGCAGCTTAGAACTAAGGAGAAATTTCCTGACAGTGAAAACAATACGTGGGAAAAACTTGCCTCCGTAAGTTGTGAATTCTCAAACACTGGAAGTTTTTAAAAAGATGTTGGATAACCATTTGTCTGAAGTGGTGTAGGGTTTCCTGCCTGAGTAAGGGGTTGGACTAGAAGACTTCCAAGATCCCTTCCAACTCTGTTGTTCTGTTTCTATTTCTAAACCCTAGGATACTAAGCCTATTTTTGTCTGGCTCCTGTTCTTTCTTCTGCTTCCCAAGGTTATTCTCACAGCCCATTAAACCTGTTCCCACCTGCCTGTTTTACCTAATCATTCATCAATTTGCCAACCTTCAGGCCAACTGCAGCAGTAACAGATAATGTACCAATGTAGATTGGAGAACTGCAAAAAAGGAAAACAGCCAAAAACCCAGACAAACAACAGACAGACAGGACTTAAAACAAGGACACCAATGCAATTAGGCATGACAGATAGACCTTATATCTATATCTGTTAGATAGATAGATAGATAGATAGATAGATAGATAGATAGATAGATAGATAGATAGATAGATACTACCTTCCTATCTAATCTATCTATCTATCTATCTATCTAATCTATCTATCTCCAGGGTTAATGGAGATTTAGCCCTTAACATTTGGAGAAATCTACCTGTAACTTTAAGAAGCCGATTAGATTTTCTGTAGCACACAGAACATCATAAATCTGATAGGAAGTTTGCAAGACTATCAGATGATAATCATTTATTTATTATATTGGTTTACTGTTCATCTTGCCTCAAGGCTACCCTGAGCAGCTTGCAACATTAAAATAAAACCACATAGCAACATAAATATCTATAAATAGAGGATGATAGTGATAATGATAGATCCAGAGATAGATAAACAGATAAACAGATAATCAGAATTGGAAGGGACATTGTAGGTCATCTAGTCCAAACCCAACCCCCAACCCCCCCCCACCCAAGTGGGAGACCCGACACCATTTCTGGCAAATGGCAATTTCTTCTTGAAAGTCTCAAGTGATGATGCGACCACGATAGATAGATAGATAGATAGATAGATAGATAGATAGATAGATAGATAGATAGATAGATAGATAGATAGACAGACAGACAGACAGACAGACAGACAGACAGACAGACAGACAGACAGACAGACAGACAGAGTGTAGATGGATGAATGGATGGATGGAAGGGTGGGTGAAGAGGAGAGAAGAGGAGGGGGAGGGGGAGAGAAAGAGATGGGTGGGGTGACCCAATGATTAAAGACACTGAGCTTGTCAATTGGAAAGCTGATACCCCGGGTTTGAGACCCAAGCTCCATGCGATAGGTTGAGCTCCTACCCACCTAGCAGCTGGAAAGCATGCAAAGGCAAGTAGATA
The DNA here is from genome assembly GCA_004320025.1 of Laticauda laticaudata. NCBI lineage: Eukaryota > Metazoa > Chordata > Lepidosauria > Squamata > Elapidae > Laticauda > Laticauda laticaudata. Next base: position 103,914 of record BHFT01025968.1, read on the forward strand.
AATAGATACCACTTTGGTGGGAAGGTCACAGCATTCTGTGTGCTTCGGTGTATAGCCATGCTTGGCCACATGACCACTGAAATGATCTTCAGACAATGCTTTCAGACCTAAGGCAGCTCTAGAACTCATTGTCTCCTGGTGATTGGCCCAATCCCCCAGCTAGCTTTCATGACTAAGGCGCGACTAAAACTCACCGTCTCCTGGCTATTGGCCCAAAACCACTCAACCAGCTTTCATGCCTAAGGTTGGACTAGAACTCACCGTCTCCTGGTGATTGGCCCAAGTCACCCAGCTGGCTGTCATACCCAAGGCAAGACTAGAATTCACTGTCTCCCTCTTTCTAGCCTGGTATTTTAACCACTGCACCAAACTGGCTCAAACACCAAACATCTCAGCAGGTTAATTCAACTAACAACAAATCAATGTTTGCAGGAGTCTGCAGGAAGAGTGTTGCTACAAAGAAAGTGTGATGATCCAAAGGGGCATGGCACAAAGGCAACACAGTCAGATAAGCAATAAGAGTCCTTTTATTATCTCCAACTTTGCTCTCAATGTCCAAGTTACCTTCTGGGCTGGAGAAAAACTCTCCCAGGAACAGCCTTTGACTGTAGAAAATTCAGTCCAAGACATGAGCAACACAAACTGTAACTTAAAGTCCAAACTGAAGTAATTCGTTTGGCAGGGCAAGCAAAAATCTCAGGCTTGAAGGCACAGCAAAACTCACACAGTTGGGAAGATGCCAGGAACACAGATAAGCCAGGACAACACAGGATAAAGTCACTTTGCTCCCAGCTGCCTGCCGCACGCAGCCTGCCTTTCTTATCAACTGTCTTCCCAGGTGCGGCTAATGAAAGGAATCAGGGCCCTTTCCTCCCCCACAAGCTATGCAACCCACATTGCTCTCTTCTCCATTCCACCCTGCGTGTCCTAGGATGACGAGGGGGGTGGGCCTGGGTCTTCCTCTGAACTCCCTCTCTCTTGTTCTACCTCTGCCCTGCTCTGCCCAGCCAGACTTTGCCCTTCCCCAGTTTCCTCCACAGCCAACGGAGCTGCTCTCCGAGGAGGGACAGTCGACAGACCGAAGGAGGTCGGATTCAGAGTTCTACGGGGGCATAATAGAAAAATTCACATACCACACTACAGCCAGTCCTCATTCATTTAGTGACCGTTCAAAGTTACAATGGCACTGAAAAAAAAATGACTGTTTTTCACAAATACGACCGTTGCAGTTACCTCTGTGATCATGTCATCAAAATTCAGACACTTGGCAACCGATTCATACTTATGATGGATACAGCGTGCCTGGGTCACGTGATCCCTTTTTGCGACCTTCTCACCATGGGGAAACCAGAGTTACTTAACAACCATGTGACTAACTTAATAGCTGCAAGTGATTCACTTCAAGCTTAAGGTCACAAAATAAGGCAAAATTCTTTTCACCAACGTTTCCATTAGCAACCAACATTTGAGGCTCAATTACAGTCGTAAGTCGAGGACTATCTGTATTATGGCAGCTGGATGCTCAAAGGTCCTGCCAGATCAGGCTCTTCTCGTGCGCTGAGCCCCCACAATGTTCCAGCTTGTGGATTTTGGCAGGTGGATCATCGCTCTGACCTTGCTGGCGTTGCCCGCATTCATTCCCCAAATAGCCAAGGGATTACAGGTTAAATTTAACAGAGTTTAGAGAATCTAAAGTTCACCTTTCTCTCAAAAACAACTGACAGATCACAAAGATCAGACTGGAAGACTGGCCTTCGGGCTGTCCCAGGAGTAGAAATTATCCCTTTCCTTGAGGCTTCCTAGCAGAAACAGATTAAGAGTAGACTGCCTTAACACATGGAAGCTCCACTATGACAGTCTTGCCATCATCCTGCAAGAGAGTACTGTGTCCGGAATTGGCACCTAACGATACCTGACCTGTTTTTCAAACTTTGTTACGATCAAAAGAAGCGAAGCACCTAAAATGTTTTGTGACAACTGGATAAGATGATAGTTAAACCTCCCTGTAGGCTGAGTTCACAGAACATCTTTAAAGTAAGGCCAGTTTAAGCCCTATTTCTTAGTTCCAAAACCTGGAAGCCCCCCAAAAACTAACCAGCATTCAAAACTCACCATGGTTAGTATTTAATGCGGGCATGCTTGAGTCCTGTGTGAGCATGAGCTTTGCTCCTAAATCAAGGTTTCTCAACTGGCACAGTCAACCAGACATTTAGCAGGATTTAGCATTTGTAGGCGCTTCTAAAGTCCTTTCCAGGGATCAGGGAGAGGCAGATCGAACATAGAATAAAAGGACTGGAAGGGACTTTGGAGGTCTTCTAGTCCAACTCCGTCCATGGAAGAGACAGGGTTGGACTATACCAGTGGTGGCTAACCTTTTTGGGCTCCTGTGCCAAAAATTGAGTGCATGCTTGCACTCGTGTACTCACGTGCCAGCACCCAGAAGGCAGTGTTCACAGCCCCCTCACATCCCAAGCATGCACACCCAATTCCCCACCACCGCCCTTACCTACACTATACCTCCCAGCTGATTTGAGGCCCATTTGAGGCCTTTTTGGGCCTGCCAGAGGTTTGAGGGAAGCTTCTGCAGGCTTTGCAGGCCAAAAAATGGGTCCATTTCCTGTTCGGGTATTTTTCCACGTCATCATAGTTGTGCTTTTAAAGTTGTAGCAACGTTTCGGCAGAATCTCATCTGCCATCATCAGGCTTCTGTATTTGTGTCGTCTGTGAGTGACTCGTTCTGCTACAACTTTTAAAAGCACTAACTATGGATGACCTACGAAAATACCCAAACAAAGCTGAAGCCAATACATATAAGTACCGCAAAACTTAAAGCATATATATATATATATATATTGTATAATAAATATAAATTGTATTTATTGTATATAAAAATTTTATTTTGTGATATACATCACATTTATATCTCATATCTTAATTTCATATCTTCATCTTATGTATTCTATATTCTTAAAGATCTTATATCCATATATTTATATTATACTGTATATTATATTATATATTACCTTATATTCTGTATCTTATACTCTTCTCTGTATCCTATATTCTTATTACTGTATATCTTATAACACATATCATACCTATTTTTAATGTATTTCTTATATTCTTCATCTTAACTGATATATGATATATCATACTGTACATCTTTATATTGTATATAATATTTTATCATACATATATTACCTTATGTTATAATTCTTTACCTTATACCTTCCATCTTATTATGTATGTATATCTTATGTCATTACCATCATATATTACACCTTACACCTTATCTATCTTCATCTTATTATATATCTTATACTGCATGTCTTCATACTGTATTTCATATCTATATTATATTACACTTTCATATTTCCAGCCTATTTATATACTTTCTGTCTTGCATCCTTTATATATCTTTATGCATCTTAGCTGCATTATCTTCTATCTCTTACAACCATATCAATCAGGAGATCCATAGAAGTCATTATTATGATCAACATCATTAATATCATTATTACTCATTAAACATGAAACTCGAGTCAAACTGAACATTTAAAAATGTATCACCTAATATTATTAACTAAGCACTTGATGGTGATACAGGTTGCTTCCAGCATTCCTAGGTATCAACTAAGTATTTATCTTAAGGAATTATACGTTATATTATTTTTATTAATTTGTAAGTGGCACAACATGACCTACCATCCCTGCCCTTTAGTTTCCCTTTTATTTGAATCCATTTATGTATTAAATAAAAAATAGAATAGGAATAGAACTAGAATAAAAATAGGGAAGGAAGGAGAGGGTAAGGGAAAAGGGAAGGGAAGGGAAGAGAAGAGAAGAGAAAGAGAAAGAGAAGAGAAGAGAAGAAGAGGAAGAGAAGAGAATGAGAAGAGAAAGAAGAGAAGAGAAGTAGAGAGAAAGAGAAGAGGAAGAGATGGAATTGGAAAGGATAGGATAGGATAGGATAGGATAGGACTAGGATAGGATAGCGATAGATAGGATAGGATAGGATAGGGGATTAGGATAGGGATTAGAAAATAGGAAGAGAAGAGAAAATATGGAATAGAATAGAATAGAATAGAATAGAATAGAATAGATAATAGAATAGAAATTCTTTATTGGCCAAGTTCGAATGGACACATTAGGAATTTCTGTCTTGGTTGCCATAATCATGCTTATACTTTATACCTTATCAAAGGCATGCTTGACAAATAAAAATAAAATTTGAAAATAAAAAAAAATTTGTTGAATTTCCAGGCCACTGCCACCCAGAGGATTTCTAACGCATTTAGCCTTGGCTCAGGATCTCAAACGGAGGAAAGCCGAGGATGGATCAAAAAAGGAGGCAACCACCCACCGCCACCACCACGCCCCAATCCCCGGGCTAGGGGGTCTTCCCTTCACACCATCGGCGGGAGCGATCCTTCGGCCTTCTTCTCCCCTTGCAACCCTTACGAGCTCCGGTTTGCAAGAAAAGAAGCTGCGCGGCGGTGATTGCAAAAGACGCGCAAACCAGGATAGCCGCGGCATCCTCGCCTCCCCCCAGCCCGCGACCCGGACCTACCTTCGGCAGGACCCCCGCGTAGGCAGCGATGAGCGTCTTCATGGCTCCTCAGCGTCCCACCATTGCCGGGCGGCAGGAGCGAAGCCAGCGCGAGTGGGCTGGACGGAGGGGCGCGGGCCTGCTGGGCGAGGGTCCGGCGCTCAGCCAGCCCGCGCCCCGCCGCGAAGCCCTTTATAGCACCTGCCCGGGGAGGAGCCGGCGCGGAGCGGGCCGCAGAGGAGAAGACGGGAGGGCGGGGCCGAGCCGTGCCGTATGCGCGGCGGCCGGGGATTTTTTGATTTGCTGCGCGACCTCCGGCGACCCGGCCCTGGCCACGGTTCCCCCCCCCACCCGCCTCTCAAGTGGCGGTTGGAGAACGGGCGCTCGGACGAGGAGAAGGCCCAGGGATACGGCCAGGGATAAGGGGGAGACCCAGGAAGTGGGGGACCCGTGTGAGGGACACCCAGAGAGGGGCAGATCAGGCCCAGGGATACGGCCAGGATAGGGGGATACACAGGAAGTGGGGAAACCCGTGTGAGGACACCCAGGAGAGGGGGAAGACCAGGCCAGGGATACGGCCAGCGATAAAGGAGGTGGGGGACCCAGAAGTGGGGAACCCGTGTTGAGGGACACCCAGGAGAGGGGGAGACCCAGGCCCAGGATTACGGCCAGGATATAGGGGAGACCAGGGAAGTGGGGGACCCGTGTGAGGGACAAACCCAGGAGAGGGGGAGACCCTAGGCCCAGGGATACGGCCAGGATAAGGGGGATACACAGGAAGTTGGGGAACCCGTGTGCGAGGGACACCCAGGAGAGGGGAGACCAGGCCCAGGGATACGGCCAGGATAAGGGGGGAGGACCCAGGAAGTGGGGGACCCGTGTGAGGGACACCCAGGAGAGGGGAGACCCAGGGCCAGGGAATCGGCCCAGGATAAGGGGACACCAGGAAGTGGGGAACCGTTGTGAGGGACACCCAGGAGAGGGTGGGAGACTCAGGCCCCAGGGATACGGCCAGGGATAAGGGGGACACCCAGGAAGTGGGCGAACCCGTGTGAGGGACACCCAGGAGAGGGGGAGACCCAGGCCAGGATTACGGCCAGGATAAGGGGAGACCAGGAAGTGGCGGGAACCCGTGTGAGGGACACCCAGGAGAGGGCGGAGACCCAGGCCAGGGATACGGCCAGGATAAGGGGGTAGACCAGGAGTTTGGGACCCGTGTGAGGGACACCCAAAGCAGGGGGAGACTCAGGCCCAGGGATACGGCAGGATAAGGGGGACCACCCAGGAAGTGGGGACAACCGTGTGAGGGACACCCAGGAGAGGGGGAGACCCAGGCCCAGGGATACGGCCAGGATAAGCGGGGAGACCCAGGTAAGTGGGGGACCCGGTGAGGGACACCAAAGAGAGGGAGGACCAGGCCCAGGTACGCGGCACGGATAAGGGGGAGACCCAGGAAGTGGGGGGACCCCGTGTGAGGGACACCCAGAGAGAGGGAGAACCCAGGCCCAGGGATACGGCCAGATAAGGCGGGGGAGACCCAGGAAGTGGGGGACCCGTGTAGGACACCCAGGAGAGGTGGGAGACCAGGCCCGGGATACGACCAGGATAAGGGGGCACCCAGGAAGTGGGCGGAACCCGTGTGAGGGACACCCAGGAGAGGAGGAGACCCAGGCCAGGGATAGGTCAGGAATAAGGGGGGACCCAGGAAGTGTGGGGGACCCGTTGAGGGACACCCAGGGAGGGAAGACCCAGGGCCAGGGTAGCCAGGATTAAGGGGGGACCCAGGAAGGTGGGGGACACAGAGGGACACCCAGAAGAGGGGGAGAACCCAGCCCAGGGATTACGGTTCAGGGATAAGGGGGAGAAACCCAGGAAGTGGGGACACGTGTGAGGGACACCAGGAGAGAGGGAGACCCAGGCCCATGTGTTCTTGTCCTGTAAACAGAGCGGCAAACCCCACTCCCTTCTTGCACTGATGATGTTCAGAGAGCACAAGACTGATCACAGTTTCTCCTCCTTCCTCCTCCTCCAACCAACCCTCACTCCCTACTAGGCATTGATTGATGTTTCCCTACCTGGTGGTAATGAAACGTCTGTCCCAAAGAAACTCAATTCAGGGTGCCACCAAGGACCCCCCCCATCCTCCTCCTCCTCCTCTTCCTCTTCTTAGAGAACCCCACTCCTCACTACACCATATGATGTTATCTAGTTTTGTAAGGAAAATGACCTGTAAGGAAAAACATGGCCCCCAAACTTACAATTTAGAGGGATTACAAATTTAGGCGCCTTGCTATTATTCATCATTTTTATTCAATCCTGGTTTGTGCAGTACCTTGCCAAACTCTTCGTTTCCTTCCCTTCCCTCTTCTTCTTCAATCTTTTTGTTGGGGAGAGAGATTGAGAAGAAGTGAGAGGGAGGAACGAAAGAGCTTTGTGCAAGGTATCTGGCACAAACCATGGATGATGATGACAAAAAAATGATGAAATATAGTGCCATGTCACGAAATCTAGAATTTGCACACTGGATCTAAGACATAAGTGACAGAGTTCGGTGTTTGATATCATGAGGCATGAAAGGGGATACACACAGCACATGCATAGGAAAAAATTTGTGGCTCTTGCAATGCAAAGCACCGGGGGGGGGAAATTATTTGAGAAGAGAAAAAGCAAGGAAGAAAGAACAACGGAATTGAAAATGATAAAATTGACAAAATTAAGAGCCACTTTGGTGCAGCTAGTTAAGATACTCAGATAGATTAACTTATTGTCACTTTGAATGTACGCTGATTAAGTGGTCCGCAAGACATTTGTGGTCTGCAGAGAAATGTATGCCTCCAAATCAATCCAGGCAGTGCGGGAACACAAGGTTTGGGTTCCTTGCCATTACAAACGAACACAGGTTGTGAGGAGAGGGGGGAAAGGGGGTGTGGGAGAACTTGCCCCACTCACCCCACACCCCTCGCCTGGCCACCCAGCTGCTTCTTTCCGCTTCTGCTTCTGGTGCGCACAAGGAAAGCAGCCAAAAGTCTTTCTCCCCAAACTCTGCCAGAAATGAGTCTTTGGGGCCTGCAAGGCTGCCTGCTCCGAGGAGGCTGCAGATGGTGCGACAAATCTCACAAAGACTCCTTTCTGGCGGGTTTTGGGGAGAGAAAGAAAACTTCTGCTTCTTCTGGCTGCTTTCCTTGCATGAAGCCAAAAGTCTCTCTCTCTCTCTCTCCTCTCCCTCTTGAGAATGGAGCCTGGAGATGGTGTCTCTGCGATCCGAAATAAAGAATGATTGATTGCAAGGAAACGGGTGGGGCATTTCTGCAGATATCTGGGGATTTTCAGGGTCTCTGGTCCATGGGATTTAAAATGATGAGTTTGGTGGTCCCTGAGGTCCAAAAAGGTGGCGAGCGCTGCATTAATTGGCATGCATTGAAATGAAATTTCAATTCATACAGCTCACAATAGGTCACCACCTCCAATATACACTGTTTCTGAAGTTTGGAAACCCATTTTGAAAGTTTTTTGGCTTGAGTGCGTGGCTGGCAAAGAGCCTTCAGGGCAAGGTACCATGTCTATTTTCCATCTCTTTTCATTGTGGGGCAATTGTGGCTACTTCCCAGTTGGCTTGTGTTGGTCCCTCCAGGATCCCTGCCACTGAGACTTTGGGTAAAAGAGTGATTTTAAAACTGGTTACGTGCAGTATGTCATCATGCTGGGTGGGTGCTGGGAGTGAAATCAGCTTAGGTGGCCGGCTGGACAGGAGGGGGCGAGGTCTACGACACCCTGCAAGGCCCAAAGACCGAAAGGTCAGCTCAGGATAGGAAGACAGGATAGGTCTTTGCTGCAAGGAACTTAACATTCACATAGCAGGACTGATTTAGGGAAGGGAAGGAAGAAGGGAAAGAAGGGAAGGGAAAGGAAAGGAAAAGAAAAGGGGAAGGGAAGGGAAGGAAGAAGGGAAAGAAAAAGAGGGAAGGAAAGGAAAGGAACAAGAGAAAAGGGAAAGGAAGAGAAGGGGAAGAGGGAAGGGAAGGAAGAAGGGAAAGAAGGAAAAGAGGAAGGGGAAGGGAAGGGAAGGAAGAAGGAGGGGAAAGGGAAGGAAGAAGGAAGGGAAGGAAGAAGGGAAAGGAAAGAAGGAATGCAGGGAAAGAAAAAGAAGAAGGGAATCCTACCCTACGATGGATGGTTACAGGAACTGGGCCTGGCTGGACTAATGAAGAGAAGGACCAGGGGAGACAGGAGAGCATCTTCCAATATTTGAGGGGCTGCCACAAAGAGGAAGGGGTCATTTTCGAAAGCACCCAAAAGCCAGACAAGGAACAATGGATGAAAACTGAACAAGGAGAGATTTAACCTGGAAATAAGGAGAAATTTGAAAAAAATCAACCCATGGAGCAGAAGTTGCCCTCGGAAGTTGTGGGAGCGCCATCACTTGAGACTTTCAAGAAGAGATTGGACTCCCATTTGTCAGAAATGATGTAGGGTCTCCCGCTTGGGCGGGGGTTGGACTGGATGACCTGCAAGGTCCCTTCCAACTCTGTTCATCTGTTAGTCAAGAGAGCTCACTCCGTTACACAGCACTAGGGATTCAAACCACTGAACTTCCGACCTTTCTCCAGAGACCCAAGTCTTAGAAGTTGACAAGTTTGGAGACCTCCACTCTAAAATGATTGCACAGACAGCAGTGTAGGACGAAGGCCATAGCAAAACCACAACCAGAGGTCAACCAGAAATGAGCTTTTCAGCCATGTCCTAATCCACCTCTTGATTCAGAAGATGTTCCCCCAGGAGATGTTATTGCCCAAAAAAAAATTGCTTCAGCCCAGGGCCTTGGAGATCCGATGTCCCACTTTTGCAAAACGCCTAAATCCAGGAGAAAAATGGGAGGGGGGTTTGGTTTCATGAAAACGGGGTCAAGGAAAAAGACACCAGACAGTGATAATTTTCATGTCCTGGGGGACTCAGATCCAGGCTGGATTTTCATCTATGACCCAGAGATGAAATCTGAAGTTATTTTTACAAATATCTGGGCAAATTGAAAGCATCTGAATTCCTACCGATCGTTAAAAGCTTACGAAAGTTTCGATAGAGCAACTATGTCTAATTTTGGAAATGGAATGAATCTGCGCCCGGATATCAGACCTTCATAAAAATAATCTTTGCACATAAGGAAGAACAGAAATACATTTCAACATGACATTTGAAAAAGGTATACAGGTGATCCTCGACTTACAACCGCATCCAGGGCTGGAATTTGGGCTGGATTGAGTCTGGCCAGATTTTTCAATTTTTGCAGTGGGTGTTTAAATTTGAGGGGCTGCCCCAGAGAGGAAGGAGTTAAGCTATTTTCCAAAGCACCTGAAAGCCAGACAAGGAATATTAGATGGAAACTGAACAAGGAAAGACTCAACTTAGAAATAAGGAAAAATATTATGACAGTGAGAACAATCAACCCATGGAACAGAAGTTGCCTTCAGAAGTTGTGGGAGCTTCATCACTGGAGGCTTTCACAAAGAGACTGGACCTGCCCTCGTGTCAGAAATAGTGTAGGGTCTCCTGCTTGGGTGGGGGTTGGACTAGATGACCTACAGATCCTTCCAACCTATCTGTTATCTATTCAGTAAATGGAGCTTCTCATGGTTGTTGTTTTTTTTTTTTTCTTTTTCCCACCAGAAATCAGGAAAAATTGAAAATTGAAGGAAAAAAAAACCTCAGGATCTACAAGTAGTCCTTAGTTCTTTAATGACGTTCAAAATGACAGCACTGAAAAAGGGACTTAGGATCATTTTTCACATGAATAAACCTTTGAAGCATCCATGCTCAGCGTGATCAAAATTCAGGCACTTAGGCAACTGTTTCACCACTTACAAACATTGCTGTGCCCCGAGGTCACGCAAATCCCTTTTGGACTTTCTGACAAGCAAAAAGTCATGGGGAAGCCATTTCACTTAATGACCATGTCCCTGGCTCATCGACACAAGGATTTGTTTCGGAGTGGGCAAGAATGGTCATAAATGGGGCAAGAACTCATGTAACCAGCGTCTCGCTTCACAAAACGTAATTCCGAGGCTTGATTTGGTCGTATCTTTCATTTTATTTAGAGATTTCTTGGGGGTCAGATTTTCATTATATTGGGAAGAATATCTTTGGGGTTCAGTTCCAAGTTGGGAAAAAGACACTGGAGACTGGAGGCTGTTTGGAAAGATGTGTCATGCCACCTGGTGGAGCTGACTTGAGGGAGAGGAGGAACAGCCGAGGGAGACGGAAGTGGTGGCTCAGAGGTTTGTGGAGGAGGGCTGGGGAAGGGCAGAGGCCAGCTGGGCAGTCAGAGGAGGACCCAGGCCCATCCCCTCTCCATCCTAGGGCATGCAGAGAGGAGAGGGAAAGGGAGTAAGGGACATGGTCTACTGGGGAAGAGAGGGCCTTGATCCCCTTCATGGACTGCAGCTGGGACAACTGGATAAGAGGATGGACATGCATACAGGCGAGTGCTAGAAACGAATCATGGAAATATCTCTAGTTTATTGTTCCTCTCTAAGTTTGATGTCCTTCCCAGTGTGTGTTCTGATATCTGTGGATGTCTTCAAGCCGTTATCTTGCCTGGTTTGTGGTGTTTTTTACTCTTTATAATTTCAACGGCATTTTTAGTTTAAATGGCATTTCCTCCTTCTTGTAACTGTTTGTGTGGGAGTTTTTTGTCTCCTGTGAAGGATATTTGGAGAAGCAAAGTGAAGGAATAAAAGGGGCTTCACCTGTTGTTTTTTTTGTGACTATGCAGGGGGTTGGACTAGATGACCTCCAAGATCCCTTCCAAATCAGTTATTCTATGATTCTATGGTTGTCAGGCTCCCATGGGGCAACTCTGTAGGCTGTACCGAGTCCCAGGCACGGTTGAGCTTTGCTGGGTGATGATGTAATAACGGAAGGGCTTTGGGCAGTTCCTCTTATGGCTCTGCCTGGAGTAGATCTTTGTTATGTAGAATAGACTGACCCAGGCCAGAGTAATGGCCCAATAGCAAAGGTGGGGGGGGGGCGAGCTTCTACCTCTTTGAGTTTCTACTTTTCTTTTTAGGGGAAACATTCTGCCTTTTTAGCATATCCTAAAATATTTCATTTTCCTAGGAGAGGGGTGGATTTTAACTTCCAACAGTTGTGGGGGGCAAAATCTCAGAAGTGGGGCAAAAGTCTACCCCAGGTTGTTTGAAAACGGGAGTGATAAACTGGACAGATGGAAAGGTGAAGTTGGTACAAATTCGAGATGTAAACATGCCCTATGGAACTCTGCAAAGCACGCATTGTCTCTCTCTCTCCCCCCCCCACCCCACCCCTGCCCTTNCTCTCCCCCCCCCCACCCCACCCCTGCCCTTGAGGGGGCAGTTTATCTGACTAATGGTGCTTAAATTGCTCCCTTTATATACAGAAGGTTAAAGGGGCTTAAGTTTAAGATGGTTAAATGGTTTAGACTGGGAAGAAGGCATGGAGAGACCCAGCCGCCTCTTAGCCGCAGCAAGAGCTGCAAGTGTTGTAAAATAACCTGTACATTGACTACCATGCCGACTGTATCAAAAGTAAGTCACACAACCCGCAACTCAGCTTTCACCTCCAACCACAACCCTACCTCAACCAATCCACCATCACCCAAGACTAGGCACGCACGCCCCTAACTACCTCAATTCCATACTGCTGGCCTTAAATGCAAGCTACTCAACGCAAGGAGCCTTGTGGATAAAATACCCGCGAATTTCTCCTCTTACTAAATATGGCTAAATTCGACATTCATATTTGTCTGTGAAACATGGCTCAACGCATCTCTCCCTGACTCCATGCCACAGTAAGAGACTATCATGTTTACCAATCAGATCGTGAAATCCGTAGAGGAGGTGGTGTAGCTATGTTCTAATAAAAATCCTTACATCTAAAAACATCCAAGTTACCCAGGAGCTTGTTCTTCCTGAGACCATCATCTGTGAACTATCCTTAAATATCACATTTCAATTCTTACTATGTTACAGAGCACCTGACTATGACATCGAACAGGCAAACAAGCTAAATTCACCACTAACATGGGTAACATCCTGCCCATATGCCTTTATCTTTCTTGGTGACTTCAATCTACCTCATATTGACTGGACCCTCAATGAATGTACAACTGAACCATACACTCAACCTTCTACAATGCTGTTACAAATCTGGGATTGGAACAACTAGTAACCAACCACACTAGACTTAACAACTGCCTCAATCTCATCTTCTGCAATAGTTTGAATTTAATTTATGGAATACAAACTGAAGAACCCTTTTCCAGCAGTGACCACAATATGATTGACTTTTGTCTCAACATACACCCTCACAAAAATCATCACAATGACGTAATCTCCAATCATAACTTCAAAAAAGGCAACTATGATCTTATAGACAACGATCTCTCATCCCTTGATTGGCAATTTCTATTCTCTGGATGCAATAATGTTGAAGACTATTACAACATATTTTTACTTGAAGTCAAAAGAGTCATCAAACTATATGTACCAACAACAACTCCCAAAACAAAAACAAAAAAAAACAGATTACCCATAACAATAAGGAAACTTCAATCCAAAAAGAGATCACTCTGGCGGAAAAACAAATCTGGTCACGTTGCCAATTTCAAAAGCCAATACAAAAATTTATGCCACCAGATAAAGACTGAATGCACCAATTATCACATTAAACAAGAGGAAAACCTTCTATGCACCAATTCCACCTGTGCTTTTTACAATTTTGTAAACATCAAACTAAAAGACTCAAGGTCCATCCCACCCCTGATAGGACCTAATGGTAAAGACTGCAACAACACCCTTAAAGCCAACATCTTTAAACAATTCTTCGGCTCAGTATTTGTAAACAGCAATGGATCATGCCCAGTATTTCCTAGTCGAACCACAGACAACTACAATGATCTAATACATATTGATTTTACAGAAGACAATGTTGAAAAAGCATTACGCAATCTAAAAACCATCTCTATCTATTGGACCAGTTGGAATACGTGCCTACTTCTTAAAAAAGCTAACCGAACCTCGAAGCATAATCTTTGAGAAAATCTTTCAGGACCAGCTCCTTGCCAAAACTATGGTCACAAGCCACGGTCATCCCCATCTTCAAAAGGGAGACCCAGCCTAGTTGAAAATTACAGACCAATCTCCTTAGGCTGCGCTCACCTGTAAAGTCATAGAATCAATTATTAACCAATCCATCATCCTCCACTTAGAAAACAAACAACCTACTCTACAATAACAATTTGGTTTCAGGAAAAAACTATCCTGTAATCTGCAACTTTTACACTGCAAAAACATATGGACTACTTGATCAGGGCAAAGCAATAGACACAATCTACAGACTTCTGTAAAGCCTTTGATTCAGTGGTACACGGCAAACTACTCCTAAAACTAAAATCTTACGGTATCTCTGTACACCTGCATAACTGGATAGAAGCATTCCTGTCAAACAGACAACAAATGATCAAAATTGGGATGTCCTATCAAATTTATGTTCCTGTCAACAGTGGTGTCCCCCAAGGCAGTGTTTTAGGACCACACTCTTTATACTCTACATAAATGACCTCTGTGATCATATTAAGAGCAACTGCGTTCTTTTTCGCTGATGATGTAAAGCTGTCCAATATCACAGACATACTGCTACCCTTCAAAAAGATCTTGATTATGTACCAGAATGGTCAAATCAAATGGCAACTTCCAATCTCAACAAGTAAATGCTCTGTCTTACATATTGGCAAAAAAAAAAATCAGAAATAAAATACAAGTTGAATAGTTAAGATCTTGTTGATGATCCAAACTCTGTCAAGGACCTTGGAATACTCATCTCTAATCTAAGTGAAAAGCACTGTAACTACATAGCCAAAAAGGCATTAAGAGTTATTAACCTAATCCTACGAAGCTTTTTCTCTGGTAATATCACACTACTAAACCAGAGCATAAAATAACTTTGCTAGACCAATACTCGAATACAGCTCATCAGTCTGGAACCCACATTATGTATCTGATATTAGCACAGTTGGGAAAGTCCAGAAATATTTCACAAGAAGATGTTTCCACTCCTCTACTCATTGCAGAATACCTTATGCCAATACCTTGAAATTCTAGACCTAGAAAACCTTGAATTATTGCCGCATTCGGTCTGATCTAAGTATGGTATATAAAATCATACATTGCAATGTCCACCTGTCAATGAATACTTCAGCTTCAACCATAACAACACAAGAGCACACAATAGATACAAACTCAAAGTTAACCGCACCAAACTTGATTGCAGGAAATACGACTTCAGCCACAGAGCGGTCAATGTCTGGAATACTCTACCTGACTCTGTGGTTTCTTCCCCAAACCCCAAACTTTAACCTTAGACTGTCCCCTATTGACCTCACCCCTTTCCTAAGAGGTCTGTAGAGGGTGTGCAGAAGCGCACCAACGTGCCTACCGTCCCTGTCCTATTGTTTCTTTTATTTTTCTTATATGTACCCATTTCATGTATTCATAACTATGTATATACTTATATCCCTATTATCTTGTAAGCAATTGACAAATCAAATAAATAAAATAAATCAATAAATCCCACTTCAGCTGGTTGTTCAGAAAAATGATGCTGAATATTATTAATAAGAAGCCCAAGAAAATCACTAAAAGTGTACTTCATTTCAAATCATAAAAGAAAAGTGAGATCAAAGACAGGGTAAAACCTCTGTAGGAATGTACCATTTCATGCAGAAATACCCCAAGTCATGTCTAATGTGAGAATCTCTGAGTATCCTGCAAAATTATCACAGTTTTCTTCTAGGATCAGAATGTGATAAATATTTTATTTTTCAACCCAGCTGCACTGGAAGACATTGTGGAAATGTATTGAATCCTTTCTGAATAGTTGCTAATAAACTTTTACGTGTCAGATTGCTTCTAGACAAAACAACAATCACAACCTTCCTTGAGTCATTGTTCACAGATCCAAGGTATATATTTCTAATGTGTAAACTCATTATGTATATAATTCTATGAATTATTACACCAATACACGTTTGCAACAGGAAACAAAAGCCTGGATGCACTAGCAGCCTCCGTGCAAACCATCTGGGTTGCCAAACTCTACAGCAAAGGCGTAAAGGGCAGTTTGTGTATAAGGTCGGGATTCGGGATCCACCCCATTGGACTGTGGCCCGTGTTTATTGCAGGCCAGAAAGCAGCTAAAAATAGCAGGGGAATGTCTGTAGCTCAGGGTTTAACTGTGTGGGGCCCTTGGTGCTCTTTGAACTGGGTGGTTTTCTTGCAGACATTTTATTACCCAACTAGGTAACATCATCAGTACTGGGAGAAGGGGAGGAGGAGGAGAATGTGAGGTTCTGCATGCTCTTTGAGCTTGGTTTCCTTGCAGACATTTTATTACCCAACTAGGTAACATCATCAGTACTGGGAGAAGGGGAGGAGGAGGAGAATGTGAGGTTCTGCATGCTCTTTGAGCTTGGTTTCCTTGCAGACATTTTATTACCCAACTAGGTAACATCATCAGTGCTAGAAGGGAGAGGAGGAAGAGGAGGATTGTGGGGTCCTGGATGCTCTCTGAGCTTGGTTGTTTCCTTGCAGACGTTTCATGACCCAACTAGATAACATCTTCAGTGTAAGGATGACAATCACTGGGGTAGGAAAAATATTCTTCTTATTGATCTGTCACATCAAGATTCTTTTTCTTAGACAACTTTATTAGAGCTTTTAAACGAGCGAGAGAAAAATTAACAGGAACCAATAACTAAGATAGAAAAGAGGGGAGGAAAGCAAAGAACGAAAGAGGTTACAAAGCCAAAAGTGCAGAAATAAATAGAAATATATTAAAAAAATTGATTTCCGACTGTTTTTCCACAACACATATAAATCTCAGCTTTCATTAACCTCTTAATCTAAATTTACAATATAGCTTTCATTTTTTCTACTCTATCTAATCATCAAATGAATATTTCATAATTTCCTTTTTTCCCTGTTTCACAAGGGAAGTCCAAAAGGGGCTTCCAACCAGCATTAAAATGAATCTTTTTCTCTAATCCCGGTGTTTTCAATGCTGGCCCAGTTACGACCTGTGGACTACAACTCCCAGAATTCCCGAGCCAGATTTTCCTGGCTGGCTCAGAAATTCTGGGAATTGAAGTCCACAGATCGTATTGCCCACCCTGAAATTTAATCCAAGCTGTCAATTTTGCCATCTCTGCCATTTCCATTGATTTCACCATCCCTTCTTCCATCATAGACCATGTCAAAACTTTTCACCATTATTCATATAAAGGTCTTGCGACTGTTATCCTATATATAGAAAAAAATCTCTGTCAGGTTTTATTTTTCTCCAACGATTTGTCCATTGGCCCTAAAAGAAATAACTTTGGTTTCCATGGCAGATTCACTGGTCATTTGTGGCTTCAAAGTCTTCGGTTCTTTGTCATCAAAGTTCGTGGCTTTGGTGTCTCATATGAAAGAGAGATGTGTATCTTCTGGCACATTGTACTTCAATTTATGCTCCTCAAACAGCTTGCAGAGAGCCTCCAGGTAGCTCTTGTGCAGCTTGTCAACTTCATCTTGGCTGGGATTGTGCTTCTTCATCACCTGAAGGGGTTTCCCCACTGGAGCGGTCAAACAGGAGAAAAACAATTTAATTTAATTTAATTATATTTTATTTAATTTACTAACTTATTACCCATGCTTTGCTACGAAACTATGTGGTCGGGCTTACTTTTGGGGGAGGAAAATAAGGGGGTGGAAATTCTGCCTCTGCCTACCAGCATCCATCGGTATTCATCTGGCCAGCGTCCTGTCAGTGTGTGAGAGAGTTGAGGGCTGTTTGGAAACTGAAATAGTATTTGCTACGTGAGTAAGAAGGAGACAGCAAGGAGCCTGGGCGTGGCTTAGCTCAACTGTTCTGTACTAAAGCTGCTTGGTGCTGTGAAACTGAAACTGAAACTGAAACTGAAACTCCTCACCTCTGCTTGTGTTTTGCATTTGGAAGAGATTTCTTTTCAGGTGGGGAGGGGGAGTAGAACTCCTTAGCATCAGAGGGTGTTAATAATAATAATATAGGAAATACTCTAAATGATCTGATGGTCATTTTGAAGAATCCTTTCTTAGTGAGCACCTAAAAGCTAAGAGGAACATACAGGCCAAATTTCAAGTTTTATGGTTTTAGGCTTTACAGTTCTGGAGATTTTGTGATGATGCATGAGTGCTTTTTCACTTTTATATATATATATATATAGATTATATTTTATTTTGTTGACCTTATTGTATTTTTTTATTTTATTGACCTTATTTTATTTTGTCTTGCTCTCAGTATACATAAAAGAAAAGATCCTCTTGGGTGTTCGCTATTCCTGCCAGCTTAGTATCACCTGCAAATTTGGTAAGTTCCCCTTTTATTTCCTCATTTAAGTTGTTAATGAAGATATTGAAGAGTCCTGGGCCTAAGATGGAACCTTGTGGCACCCCACTGCTTACTTCCTTCCCTCCATGTAGACTTCGACCCATTAAGGACTACTCATTGAGTATGGTTTGTCAGCCAGTTGTGAATCCCTCTGGTTGTGGAGCTATCTATCCCACATTTTTCTAGCTTACTTAGAAGTAGGTTGTGGTCTACTTTGTCGGAATCTAAATATATTATGTCCACAGTATTTCGCTGGTCTACTAATTTAGTCACTTTGGCATCTCAGTGGCTTTGCTGCTGTAGTAATTTATCTTTGGCATCTCAGGGCTTGGGGAAACTCCTTTGACCTTATACCACCTAAGAATTGAGGGCTTACCCACGGTGTAGATTGGCTTCCGGTAGGGGATAACCCCAAAAGTGTATTGGAAGATTCCTCTGGCGTGAAAGAGGGGCAGAGAGATCCCCATGACCTTCTGTAAACACTCTTGCGTCCACCTCAGCCAAGATCCTTTGGGGTTCTCGACCTGGTCGAACAGTTCATTCTCTCCGAAGGAGAACACGGGAACGAGCGCCGTGCTAAGAAGAGAGAAAAAGAAAGGAGAGATGGAATCAAACAGGTTGGGATAATTGAGGAAGGCTGGGGAGCATCAAACACAGGATAGTCCTCAACGTACGATCACAAGTGAGCCCCAAACTCGCCTGAGCGAGGCAATCCATTAAGCGAGTTTTGTGCCTGTTTTACAACTTTTCTTGCCATGGTCGTTAAGCGAATCAGTGTAGTTGTTAAGTGAACCTGGCTTCCCCGTTTGATTTTTGCTTGTCAGGATGTCGCTGTCAGGGCTCCAATGAATCCACCCTCATTCAAATCATAAGCCTCTAGCATCTCAGAGTAAAAAAATATTGATTTATTAGGAGTGGCCATGTTGGCATTAGCTGAGTGCAGCCGACACTAAATTGCATCATTCATTTCCCCCTTGACCCTGGTTTTCCTTCCTCCCCATCTCCCGGATGTATATTCTCCAATGGGACACATTCATAGCCGAGAGTCATCAATCATGCTCTCCAGTAATATTGTTGCACGCCAAAAGCTTTGGGCTGCCAAAGTGATTATCTAAGGCCGTGATGGTAAACCTATGGCACGCAAGCCCCAGGAAAACCTACCTCACTGTGCATGCACGCACCTCCCAGCTCATTTTGGGGCCTTTTTCAGCCTGCCAGAGGCTTGAGGGAAGCCTCTGCAGGCTTTGCAGGATGAAAAATAGGCCCGTTTTGTCACTTCGAGTATTTCCAGAAACACCGGAAGTGACAAAATGGGCCCATTTTTTGGCCTGCAAAGCCTGCTGAGGCATCGTTCAAGCCTCTGGCAGACCAAAAAAGGCCTCAAATGGGCCAAAAATCAGCTGGCAGGCTCAGTGCAGGTAAGGGGGGAATCACACATGCATGCACAAGGAGCGGGGGGGGGCATGCACATTGCCTTCTGGGTGCTGGCACGTGAGCACAAGCGTGCATGCAATTTTTGGCACAGGAACCCAAAAAGGTTAGCCACCACTGATCTAAGGCATTTAAGGAATACACTGTTTTCCCCCACTCCCTTTCTGCCGGCAACTAAAAAGACCAAAGGAGTATTTTTTTTCTTTTCACTTGACAGTCGCAAATGGGGATCATGTGACCCCGGTGGCACTAGGAAGGTCATTAATATGAAGTCCTTGGCCAAGTGTCTGAATTTGGATCATGTGACCATGGGGGGAATACTGCCACAGTCGTAAGTATGAAAAACGGCCGTAAGTCCCTTTTTTTTCACCACTGTTGTAACTTGGAACGATCCCTAAATGAACAGTTGTAAGTCGAGGACCGTCTGTAATGGATTCAGGCAGTGTTTCTTCTTCTTACAAGCCAAGTCAATGGGGGGCAGCTGGGTTCGCTTAACGACCATGTGATTCGCTTAACAACATTGGCGATTCACTTAGCAACCCTGGCAAAAAGGTCATAAAACAGGACACAAAGCTCACTCAACAACTGTCCCGCTTAGAAATGGAGCGTTGAGGTTCAATTGTGGCCATAAGTTGAGAACTACCTTTACAAGAAGATCAGGAGGAGTTGTTCCTACTCACCCATTCTCTATGGCCAGCCGAACAAAGCCCTTCCGATTCTTCAACAAGAGGGTATATGCGCCGGGGCGGGCGTCCAGGGCTTCCTGCGCCCCTCCCACAGCGATGATCACGATATTCCCACCTTCCTTCTTCCTCAAGAGATAGGAACCAGATTCCTTGTCTGAGGGAATTAAACCTGGGTGAAGCAAAGCAGGAAAAAGAAGAAACGTGAAAACCCTGTGCAAAACAAGAGAAAACAATTAGCCTTAACAGAGAAAAACAAAATAACAGAGTTGGAAGGGATCTTGGAAGTAGGATAGGATAAGATATAGGAAATAGAAAATAACGGAAAATAGAAATAGAATAGAATAGAATAGAAGAAAATAATTAGAATAGAGTAGAGTAGAGTAGAGTAGAGTAGAGTAGAGTAGAGTAGAGTAGAGTAGAGTAGAGTAGAACAGAACAGAATAGAATAAAATAGAATAGAAGTCCTAACCAAGAACCCAAGAGCTGTTAAGGTAATATCATCATCATCATCATCATCATCATTACATGAAACTTAGTCAAGTGAACATTTTAAAATATTAAATAAAAACATTATTATTATTATTATTACTATTATTATTATTATTATAAACTTTTATTCATTAAGCATGAAACTCAGTCAACTCAACATTTTAAAATGTATCACAAATATCATTGACTGGTGCTGATGGTTGATATGGATTGCTGCAACAAAATGTATGTTGTTAGGGTTATAATGGTGTTATCGTTGTCATTATTATTATTATTAAAAACAAACCAACAACAACAATAATAATATCATCCTTGCAAAGGAAGCTTAAGTAACATTTCCCAGTTCTTTGCAATACCTTTGTCTGTTTATTTGTTTGCATGCCCTGCTGATATTTATTTTTTCAAGGCAACCTCATTGCAAGAACCCCTATGCCATCTGACTGACCTGGATATGCTGGATGATGTTTTGAGGCATTGTTGGGAGAGAAATGGGAATTTTCCTTTCAGAAAAAGTTGGTTGTTATGGAAAAAATAGGTAGAGGAAGGGGTATTATGCACGGTCGCTGCCTTGATTTAGTTATTATAACTAAATGTTACAATAACTAAATGTTATAATGTTATAATCATAAAAGCAGGATAAAAAATCTGATTCAAATAAAATAGAATAGAACAAAACAGAAAATAGAATAGAACAGAACAGAATAGAATAGAACAGAACAAAACAGAAAAGAATACAATAAAATAGAATAGAATAGAATAGAACAGAACAAAACAGAAAAGAATAGAATAGAACAGAACAGAATAGAATAGAACAGAATAGAACAGAACAGAACGGAACAAAACAGAAAAGAATAGAATATAACAGAACAGAACAGAATAGAATAGAACAGAACAAAGAAAAAAATAGAATAGAACAGAAGAAAACAGAATAGAACAGAACAGAACAGAACAGAACAAAACAGAAAAGAATAGAATAGAACAGAATGGAATGGAATGGAATAGAACAGAACAGAAAAGAATAGAATAGAACAGAACAGAACAGAACAGAATAGAACAGAACAAAGAAAAAAATAGAATAGAACAGAACAAAACAGAAAAGAACAGAACAGAACAGAACAAAACAGAAAAGAAAAGAACAGAACAGAACAGAACAGAATAGAATAGAAAATATGGAATGGAATAGAGTTTTCTATGCAAAGAATAGAATAGAATAGAATAGAATCTGGAAGGACCTTGGAGGGCCTACCTCCACTCATCAAGTAATCCCGGAAAAAGGGGGCTCGAAACCACAAATTCAACATCATCATGTGAGGCTTCAGGCCTGGGAAGAGTTTGGAAAAGCCGGTGGCCTCAGTGCAGAAATTAACGAAGGCTCCAGCCACCATGATGCCATGGGGATGAAAGCCAAAGAGGTAGTTCTTGCATGGATCCAAATCCACTGTCTTCACCAGCTGTAAGAACAAAGATATTTATGGATACTTGTCTATTTTACTTTATTACTTCATTTCATTTCATTTATTTTTGTTTCATTTCGTTTATTATTATTATTATTGCATTTATTATTTTGTTTTTATTTTATTTCTATTTGTATTTCATTTCATTTATTTTTTAATTTTATTTACACCCTGCCTTCAAAGAACGTAAATATATCCAACCCACCTTTCTCCTCCTATTTTCCCCACAACAACAACCCTGTGAGGTGGATTGGGTAGAGAGGGAAGGACTGACCCAAAGTCACCCAGCTGGCTTTGGTGCCTAAAAGGGAACTAGAACTCACTGTCTCCTAATGATTGACTACCCAGCCCTCTTTCCTGACTAAGGCAGAACTTGAACTCCTTATCTCCCGCTTTCCAGCCTGGTACCTTAACCACTACACCAAAGTGGCTGTCTTATTGTATCTCTGCTCTCTTTTGTAAGAAAGATGGGTGAACAGGATGGGTTATATACTGGGTTGGGCTGGATGATCTCTTAGGTCCCTTCTGACACTTCTATATTCCTTCACCTTGTTTCTCAAAGCACAGCTGCCATTTCATTTTTCTGCCACACTCAGTGATCTGAGCACACTGTTAAATAGCCTAATGGCTTTTCTCCTCATGAATTTCCTGGCTCCTTTTGCTCACTGGAGTTGATTTGTCACCAGGAGTACTGGCACAGACAGATCCCATCTGTTTACTAGCCACTTGCAACGGGCTCCTTTCGCCATTCCTTCTGATTAATGAGACTGTTTATGGAGCTCCGGGTTCTTAACTTCCCTGTTTGGGTACATCATGTTCCCCCATTTATCCTTACAAAGTTATTCCTCTGGAAGATGTCTCTCTCTCTCATTCTCTCTCTTTCCCTTGCTATCTATTATCTATCATCTCTCTCTCCTCTTTCTCTCATCTGTTTATGTCATCATCTGTCATCTCGATCTATTTATCATCCCTTTCATCTATCATCTCTCTCTCTTCCTCTTTCATTTCTCTCTCTCATCTGTTTACATCTATAGCTATCACTCTAGATATCATCTATCATATCTGTTTATCTATCTACTTCTCCATCATCCCTTTCATCTATGTCTATCTGTGTTTGTCTGTCTGTCTGTCTATCTATCTTTCTATCATCTATCTATCTATCTACCTATCCATCTATCATCTATCTATCTCTCTATATCTCCATATAATGGTTGTCTGTCTGTCTGAGTATCTATCAACCTATCTACCCAACTACCTCTATCTATCTATCTATCTATCTATCTATCTATCTATCTATCTATCTATCTATCTATCTATATCACTATATCTCCATATAATGGTTGTCTGTCTGTCTGTCTATCTACCTAACTACCTACCTCTACCTATTTATCTATCTATCTATGGTCATGGTCATGATGTGCACTGAAGATGGTTTGGTTTCGTTGTACAAGGTGCAATGACAATAAACTAAACTAAACTAAACAAAACTAAACTATCGATCATTTCTATATCTATTATTCTATTGTCTATAATCTCATCTATATATATCTATCATACACCCACCCACACACCCTATCTATTTATCTATCTATCTATCTATCTATCTATCTATCTATCTATCTATCTATCTATCTATCTACCATATCTATCCATTATTTATCTATCTATCCGTTATTTATCTATCCATCCATCTATTCTTCATATATCTGTTTATTTGATTTCTAGAGCTGCCCAACTCAACCAAATGACTCTGAGCAACTTACACCTCTAAAAAATTTTCAGTGCCATTGTAATGTCAAATGGTTGCAGTATGCGCAGGTTGTAAGTTGAGAAGAGCCTGCACCATATGTTGTTCACATAGCAGCATTCCTCTTCAACACACTTCACCACAGTTCACCCCAGTTGAAGAAGTTCTCCAGGGTATATTTTATATTAATAAAATGCCTGTTAATTACTGTTTAGACAGAACAATCTCACCTGTTTCAGGGAGCAGGAAAACCTGCTTTTGTAAAAGAATAAATGTTGGTTCTAGACTTTTGCCAAGTTCTGCTCTGTTACATAAAAGAAGAACCACTTACCACCATCACTGTCTTACAAAATTTGAGAACCAGAGGATTTAGCATGGTATAGAGTATCATTTTGAAGAGGTAATTTGATGACATGGAGTGAATGCCTCAACAAAGGAAAAGATTGATGGAGCTTAAATTTTGATGGTGGGCGTATCTGTGGAATTGCCCAATTGCTCATCTTAATTTCATTTCCACAGAAAATGTTCTCTTTGACAAAGCATTGTGGGTTTGCTTTGCATAAAATTACCCATCCTATTTTGACATTTTAATAAAATAATAATAATAATACAAGGGAACTAAATGACTATTAAGCTTTTGAAAGCTGTGCTAAATAAAACTAGAAGGAAGCAAGAAAGAATATTTATATTATTGGTCACACAGCCATCTGTTTTAGACTAGATTGGGCATTTTTATCCACCTATCTAGTCCTTTCCAAGGACCTGAGAAAGGCAAATGTTGAAGGATGTCAGTTGTTCCAAATAAAGCTGCCTTTCGAAATTGACTGATGGGGATTTTGTCAATGCCGATGGTATTCAAGGGGCGCTCCAGATGTTTTGGGTTGTACCTAAGGTACCTCTTGCTGTTGATACTACCTTTGCTTGCTTTTGTCACCCTTTCTATTTCTATTAGTACATCTGGTATTTCATGATCTCCAGTTCTTTCTCTTCTGCTGTCTCCAAGTACTGCCATGTCCACTATTCAGAGTGGGGTTTTTTTGTTTTTATTGACGAATAGAATAGAATAGAATAGAATAGAACACAATATAGAATAGAACACAATATAGAATAGAATTCAGGAATAGAATAGAACAGAACAGAACAGAATAGAATAGAATAGAATAGAACAACAGAGCTGGAAGGGACCTGGGTGGTCTTCTAGTCCAGCCCCCTGCTTAGAGCAGGAAACCCTACACCACTTCAGACAAATGGTTGTCCAATCTCTTCTTAAAAATTTCCAGTGTTGGAGCATTCACAACTTCTGGAGGCAAGTTGTTTCATTGATTAATTGTTCTCACTGTCAGAAAATTTCTCTTTAATTCCTGGTTGCTTCTCTTCTGGATTAGTTTATTGATTATTATTGGCAATAATAATAATAATAGAACAACCGTGGCAAAAGAAATGGTTGGGTATCTCTCTCTCTCTGTCTGTTTGACTGTCTGTCTATCCATCCCTATCCTATCCCTATCCCTCTATCCACCCACCCACCCTTCCACCCACCCATCCATCAATCTATCTATATCTATCCATCCCTATCTCTATCCATCCAAGCAAACAACTCTATCTATCATCAATCTATCAATCTATCTATCTATCTATCTATCTATCCATCCATCCATCCCTATTTTTATCCATCCATCCAAACAACCAACTCTATCTATTTATCCATCCCTATCTCTATCTCTATCTATCCATCCTTTCAACCAACCAACTTTATCTATCTATCTATCCATCCATTCATCCATCCATCCATCCATCCATCCATCAATTCCTATATCTATCCATCCATCCAACCAACCAACCAATTCTACTATCTATCATCTATCTATCTATTTATCTACCTACCTACCTACCTATCATCTATCTATTTATCCTCTGTAAATGTTTACCCCTCTCAGCTGGCCCACTCTCTCTGTCCTCCTGGAACAGCAAACTCCAGATAGCCATTCAATCAGATTACATTGCATAACAAAAAGGGGCAGGTTACATAACACAATACACTTTCTGGTACCATAGCAACCTTGGGATGAATGAGGGAGGGTGCATTACTTGCAAACCAAGGTAAACACGAACAGCTGATCATTTTTGAAAAGAACACATTTGCTCTTTAATGGTGTCCTGACTGCTTAGACACCATCCTACTGTTGTGATATTTCTCTCAGGACAGAGATCATCTAACCCAAGATGACATCAAAAGCTGACCTATAATAGAGAGTCCTCAACTTATGACCGAATAGAACTGGCCCGTTACAGTCGTAAGTCGTTGCAAAGTTGTAAAAGTGGTCACCGATGTAACCCACCCGATTTTACGACCTTGGTTGTTATAGCCATTAAATGAATCGTCACATTCATTAAACGAACCAATTTTTTACTATGGAGCAATTTGGCCAAAAATGCTGAGGGGATGGCTTTTGTCCTGCCTGCCTCTCCCACCTTTGGGCTATCCAACCCAGGAAAGCCAGTTTAAGGTGCTGGCCTAGAAACAAGGAGACAGTGCATTCTAGTCCCATTTAGGCATGAAATCCAGCTGGGTGACTTTGGACCAATCACCAGGAGATAGTGAGTTTCAGTCCCGGCTTGGCCATGAAAGCCAGCTGGGTGACTTTGGGCTAGTCCCTCTCTCTCAGTTCAACCCACCTCACAGGACTGTTGTTATGGGGGAAAGAGGAGGAGGAAGGAGCATTAGACATGTCCACTTACTTATAAACAATGATCAAGGCAGGATAAAAATCAAATAAATACATTAATTAAAGCATGTTCCTTCGCCTCCCCTGTTGCTAGATAAATAGCAGAGACCCATCTCTTCAATGTCAGCAAAATTAAATATTAATTATGGCTTTGAAATTTGGTGAAACTTCAGAGTCTTAAGTTCCCTCTAGTGCATTTTTCTTTTAAATGTCGTAAGTGGGCTAATTCTAATGAATAAGGAAATATTGGCAGCAGCCCAAGGTGCCAACTCCATGCATATAACCATCTCAATTAAAATACATGCATTTTGCTAAGGATTAATATGGGCTAGTTTTGGGGGGATTGTGCCAATCCATTCTGCGTTGTGGAACCTTTTAGGCCAACCCAGAGGTGGTATTCAGCAGGTTCTGACTAATTTTGGAGAACCGGTAATGGAAATTTTGAGTAGTTCGGAGAACCAGCAAATACCACCTCTGACTGGCCCCGTCCCCATCTATTATCTGCTTCCCATTGAGTCCCAGCTGATTGGCTGGGTCTCCTTTGGTTGCCCTGCACGGGAGAATGGAGCTGGAAAGCAGGTTGAGGGGGTGGGGAGAGAATGGGGATTTTGCAGTATCCTTCCCTGTCATGCCCACCAAGTCATGCCCACAGAACTGGAAGCAAAAATGTTTGAATCCCACCACCGGGCCATCCCCAAATGCAAGTTAATTCAGGGATCAGCTTCGAGGTATCGTGCGAATCCTGACATCAGGGTCTTGATTTTGGAAAGGTTAAGCTAGTTTGAAGAGGAAGAATAGTTTTTTTTTGGGGGGGGGAGGTTTGTGGTGTGTATAACCTTCTTCCCTAAACCCCAGGCCAAAAGCAATGCTTTGTGTTGAATTTCAAAAGCCCGCAACACCTGTTTGGCCGTAGGCCAAAAGAACCATATATCAAAGAAAAATAATTTCATGAGAAAAAGACCTCCCTCAGCAATCTCTCTTTTCAAAGAAAGCCCTCTTTAGCCCTCTTCCCACAACCACAGAGAGGCTTTTGAACCTGTTCAAGTGGGAACAGCCTGGGTTATGTTGACAAGAAGATGGCACGTTCTACATTCGATTGCAAAACTAGAAAGCCACAATTCAGCTAATCACGTCAACTTGTGTCCCAAATTCTTCCTCTTCTCTTTAAAAGAGAAGGAAACACACAAAGCTCTGATCAGAATTACACAATTTTTGTGGTTATCCCAACTTGGTATATTTTCCCACAGAAGTTTTGGAGGGCCGGTGTAAAAAAATTCCATACAAGCTGAGAATAGAATAGAATAGAATAGAATAGAATTTATTTAAAAAGAATTTTACAATTTTCTAGCCTGAAAAACGCCTGCCAAACTTCCTGATTTTTGCTTTTTTCATTCATTGCCACCATGGGGTAGCACCCCGGCTGCTTTGTCTGTACTGAAAAGCTAATTGAGGTCAGGGCTGGTGTCACCAAAAGTGGTTTGTTTAAGGTGAGAGTTTAGTCCCCTGGTGGCGAACCTATGGCCAGAAGTGGCACACAGAGCCATTTGTGCGGGCACACAAGCCCCATCCAAACTTACCTGCACTGTGCATGTGTGGGCCTCCCAGCTGATTTTCAGCCCATTTGAGATCTTTTTTGGCCTCCTGAGGCTTGAGGGAGGCCTCTGCAGCTTCGGGAGGCCAAAAAAAGGGGCTTCTGGAAATACCGCAGGTGCTGAAACAGGCCTGGTTTTTGGCCTTCAAAGGCTGCAGAGGCTTTCCTTGAGCCTCCAGGAGGGTAAAAATGGCCTCAAACGGGTCAAAAATCAGCTGCGAGGTGCGCACATGAGTAGTGCAGGTAAGAGGGAGTGGGGGTGTTATGTGTGCATGTGCAGGGGGGACGGGGCACATTCCATTGTGGGTGCCGGCGTGCGCGCCCTTCCGGCACACCATAACAAAAAGGTTCGCCATCACTACTTTACTCTATTTTAACCTTTTCTTGTGCCTTATCTTGATTTAAGGACTCTGCTGCTTTGCATGGAAAAGATAATTCACTTAATGATTCACTTAACAACGGTGTTACTAACTTAGCAATGGCAGTGATTCACTTAACAACCATAGCAAGAAAAGTCATCAAATGGGGCAAAACTCACTTAGCAACTATCTCGCTTAGCAACAGATATGATGGACTCAATTGTGGTTGTAAGTCGAGGACCATCTATATATTGTTAAAAATATCCTGCTGGTCTCTGTGTAACCTGCAACTAGGTAAAATGGGGCATTGTAGGGCAGCCATCTTTCAACCTCGGTGCCCCAAAAGGGCTAACTTGAGATGGAAAGATGGAAACTCATTAAGGAGAGAAACAACCTAGAACAGTGGTGGCAAACTTTTTTCGGCTCCCATGCCAATAACTGCGTGCAGACTTGTGTGCTCAAGCTCGCGTATCAGCACCCAGAAGACAATGCGTACTACCCACCCCCACCCCCTGTGCCTGCGCGCAATTCCCCTTGCTGCACGCCGTGCCCAGGGGTGGGATTCTACCAGTTTGCACCTATTCGTTAGAACTGGTTGTTAACATTCGAAGCAGTTCGGATAACCGGTTGTTTGAATAAATTACTGGGCTAATCCTGGTAGGAAGGCAGGAAGGAAACATTCTGGTGTTGCTGACAGAAACTGCCCCTCCATTAACCCTTGTTACATTCTTGGCAGGACTAGACTTCCTGTCTCAGGAACATCTCTGGAGTTTTTTTTCCCTCCTTTGCTGGTACTTTGCTTGTGTGGAGGGACCATTTAAAGTTATAATGGCACTGAAAAAAGTGATATGACCCTTTTTCACACTTATGACTGTTGCAGCATCCCCACAGTCATGAGAGGCCGGGCAAGGAGATGCGTGCCTCGATGTGAGTGATGTTGGATTGGTCATGCCCACCCAATCACATGACCACCAAGCCACACCCACCACCTAAACCACGACCACAGAACCAGTTGTTAAAAAAATGTGAATCCCACCCCTGGCCGGGCACCTGTACCTGTGCATGCGATCATCCCCCAACGTGCTGCGCGTCTGCACATGTGCGCACAATCACTCCTGCATGACATTCACCTGTGCATGCGTGCATGATCCTTCTGCACACCATGCATCTCTGCGCATGTGTGCCTGACCTCCCCAGCTCACGCTGCACATCTCTGTGCATGCATGTGCGTCTCCCGCACAGTCCCTGCCCACCCCACGCATGTGCACCAGATATCGGACAATCAGCTGTCAGGCAGCAGTGATGCAGACGCATGTGAGGTCTCGCCTGCCGGGGGAAATGGCTCTGCGTTCCAGAAGGCCCTGGGTCTTCCTCTGAATGCCCAGCCGGACTGAGCCCTTCCCCCATCTCTTCCACAGCCACCAGAGCCACACTCCCACTCCCTGTCAGCTGTTCAATCTCCCCCTCAGACTCCAACAAGGGCATGACAAAAAGATTGAAAATTATGATACAGGTAGACCTAAATTTATGAGGACCTCTGGGGCTGTTGTATCTTTGAACAGTCACTAAATGAGGACTACCTGTATAAATCTCCTGTCATCTGCTTTACAGCCTCTTCCTCCACCCACTGTGCAGATGGAGGCTGTGCTGTCTCTTATCTGACCATTCACTAAGCACCATGTCAGAGCCTGGATTTGTGGGTGGGGCAGGAAGAGGAGCTTGAACCTGAGCCAACAGAGGTTGAGGGGGTGTCTTCGTAGACTTCAGAGGAAAATGGGGAAGGCCAGGACCTTTCAGGATTAGAACACTTGTAGACAAGGAACAACTGGGGCAGGATGAACATCAGAGACAGAGCTCAGGCGAGGAGCAAGGACCGCCCACTCCTGATCTGAGAGCATGGAGAGTGGAGAGAAGGCGAGAACAGCACAGACTCTCCTCCTCTCCTTGGGACGAGAGCAGCCCACCCCTCTTCACACCTGGGGACTGAGACTTAAGAGGACGCTGTGGGGAGAGGCGTTTCTCGGGAACAAATGATGGGTTCCTAAAGTGTGGAGTGTCAACATTTGAACTTCCCAAGAGTCCTTGCATTCTTTCTGGATTTATGGATGAATTACCTGGATCCAGGGGTGTGATTCAACTGGTGTAACAACCGGTTTGGTGAGCACATTGTTTGCGTGTGCGCAGAGCATTTTGCTACTGACTTTCTCCAGCAATCTCTGTGTGTTAAACAGCTGGCGCGCAGCAATCCATTGTGCCGCGTGAATCAGCTGAGCTTCAAAACCAGGATATAAAGCACAGAATAAAACTGGGGCAGGAGGGTGGGCCCAACATCTCATCCTTGGAGCTATCAGTTTGCCTGAACCGGGCTGAACCAGTAGAATCCTACCCATGCCTGGATTCTTTGCTTCCTGAACCCCTTGATTTTCCCTGCTGGATTTATTGCTGTGCAGCTGTGGTATACACAGCTCTGGGCTGGACTGTTCTGACCAAGGCTTCCGAGTCCATAATTACGCACACACTTATTTTCAAAACAAGTCTTGTTTTATTGCAACGCTGGGAATTATTTTCATTCCCATCCCATAATGAGTCTCAAACAGTCCCTCGAGATAAGCACCCACCTTTCTTTCCTGTGAAGTGCTGCCAATAACAGAAGTATCAAATGAACTAGAGCAAAAACCAACTGAAGTACGAAGAGTTTCAATTTGAATTTGAACTGAACAAACGACTTTGCTTCCTGCAAAGGTTTTGTCATTTAGGTCTGTCTTATTTCCCTTATGGGAGGCGCAATCATCTCCCAGCCTTATTCCCGAGTTGCCCCTTTTGTTTCAACTGCTCTTGCCTTCTAGCAGCTCTGCACATACATGCACTGGGAACAGGCTGCCCTCCCCTCTACCTTGCTGCTGCCAGACTCTGTAAGCTCTGGAGTCAGCACCCCTCCCAGATGGTCCTGGCCCCATCTCTGCATCAGATGCAGGACCCTTGTCCGAGTCTTCTCCAGACTCCCTGACTGGTCTCCGTTCTTCCCCATGGTCCAATTCTGCTGCCATCTGCACCAGCTGCCAGTAAATCACAACATGGACTGTTTGCACCAGAGGCTGCTTGAGGTATGTGTGTGTTTGACATCGCTTTGCTGTGGGGACTGGCCAGAAACATGGAAGTTTTGGGGGAAATTTGGAGCAATAAAGGGGCAGTTTGAACTGCCCGCTGTCTGTGTTAACTCTCTGCCCCGCGTCATCACTCAGCATCTCTTCGCCTCCATCTCCCAGGGGCTTTCTCACATGCCATTATACTCCTTGCCTGTAGGGGGAACACGTACCGTGATGGGGAAATAATCCTTCATGTATCTCCAGAGGGTGCAATTCCGGACGCAGGAGAATCTCCGCCCACCTTGGCTCGGAGTGTCCCAGTCAAAGGCCCACCAGACAGCGTAGAGGGCACTGATCAGCCAGAAGCGAGTGAAGAAGAGGAAGAGGAAGATGGCGATGCAGCACTGAGCTGGAGGAAGAAAAGGGAGGTTGGTTAGGGGTCCCCCAAATCAAGGGCCTCTTAACGGAATAACAGAGTTGGAAGGGACCATGGAGGTCAGGAAAACAAGGACCCTGATTGTTGGGGTCAATAGGATGACATTGTAAACCACTTAGAGGGAAGGAAGGAAGGAAGGAAGGAAGGAAAGAAGGAAGGAAGGAAGGAAGGAAGGAAGGAAGGAAGGAAGGAAGGAAAGGAAGGAAGGAAGGAAGGAAGGAAGGAAGGAAGGAAGGAAGGAAGGAGCCATGGTGGCACAACAGTTAGAATGCAGCATTGCAGGCTGGCTCTACTCACTGCCAGGAGTTCGATCCTGACTGACTCAAGGTTAACTCGTCTTCCGTCCTTCTGAGGTTGGTAAAATGAGGACCCAGAATGTTGCGGGGGGGGACACGACAGGTGGACTGTGTAAACCGCTTAGAGAGGGCTGTAAAGCCCTGTGAAGCAGTGTTCAATGTCTAAGGGTTATTGCCATCTCTCCAAAATACACCCCTCGATTTTGATGGGCAATGCAATGCAAGCCCTGGTGGAGATTTTCTGGCGCCTCCTTAAAAAGCAGCCCCCTCCCATCCTCCACCTCCACCCTTCCCCCCCCCACCCCTCAGCCTCCAGATTCTTAAAAATATCACCCAAATGAAATATATATATATATATATATAT
>BHFT01025971.1:0-17204 GCA_004320025.1 Laticauda laticaudata
TATAGTGGATTTATGATATAAGGATTAATGCAAATTGGAAGGGAAAGACTGCAGAGATTGTGCACAAGTGATTTGTATCAACTGACATGCTGTATGTAACTGAAGTTGGTTTATGTTTTAGGTTTGTTTTGTTTGTTTAAAAAAAATAAAAAACTTTTATTAAAAAAATTACATTTTTGTGTGTAGGCAACTTCTTGTTACATTGATGTTTTTATTAATCATAAAAACAAAACAGATACTAAATGAATAAATAAATACATACATAAATAAAAAAAAGCACCTTTCCAAAAATGAGGCAGGCAACTTCTTGTTACATTGATGTTGCTATATATTGATTTAAGCAGAAACAGATAATGTATAACAACAACATAACAAGAAGTTGCCTGCCTCGTTTTCGGAAAGTTGCTTTTTTATTTATGTGTTTATTTATTTCTTCAGTATCTGTTTTGTTTTTATGATTAAAGGCTTGCTGCTTTCCTCCTCACTCACCAATCAGTGGCGGGAAGGCAAGACAGCAACAATGGAGGCTGAGGGAAGATGGCGGTGGGCGAGGCAGGGAGCGTTGGTGAGGGTGGTGGGCATCCCGGGTGTCAGCACTCAACCAGGGCTGGTGGCAGCAGGTAGGCGACCGGGTTGTACTTACTGATCCACGTCTTCAGAGGGCATGTCTTCAGTCCGGGGGGGGTGAGGATGGCTAGCAGCAGCAGCAGTGGCCAGGGTTTGCATCTTTAATGGCAGCAACTGTGGGAGGCAGTCCAGGCAAGGCAGGCAGGCAAGCCTGGGAGGCAGGCCAGTTGGGCAAGGGTGGTTAGTGGCAGTGGCAACCAGGGCTTGCGGCTTGCCCCAGCAAGCAGCGACAGCCGGATTGCTAGCTAGTTGGCTGGCTGACTGGCTGGCTGACTGGTACTGCTGCTGCTGCTGTTGTGAGTGATGGTGCTGAGCTGGAAAATTTTTGTCAGAAGCGCACATGCACTATAAGTAGGGGCAGGGCAGGGTGGGCAGGGGAGAATGAGGCAAGGATTGCCGTACATATGCAGTAAAAAAAAAACTGGTTTTTGGAGCATAGGAGTGGTGGAGGTGGGGCCAGCAAAGGGAGGGGTGGGTGGGGGAGGCAAAGAGGCAAAGATTGCCACACATGCTCAAACAATGTCCCGCATGTGCAGTAAAAAGTCCAGTTTTTGGCCTGAAGGAGCAGCGGAGAGGGGTAGGGCCAGCCAGGGGTTGGTTTTACCGGTTCTAAGGACTACCGGTGAGGTTAACAACCAGTTCTGTAGAACCGGTGCAAACCGGTAGAATCCCACCCTTGGTGATTTGGCTGGTGTTAGTGTGTATTAAGTTGGAGAGAGGGATTAGCATGTAATCTGAATCCAGCCCATTAGATTAATTTAAATTCCATTAACTATGAAAACCCCAAATACATATTTATTTAATAGATTTTGTCTATCAGTTTAGTTGTATGGTTATTAAAAACTAGATGGGATTGGAAAAGGAGACTGGGGGATAAGTCAAATCAACATCTGTGGCAAAAATAAAATGGAGTTTGTTTTTGTTTATTTTAATATTCTCCCTTGCGCTTAGATCTGCCCTACATCTAGTCCGTAACATATTTCATAAGACCAACTTGTTATGCAGGTATCCTATACGATTGCTCACAACACAATTGTTATTTGCCCAATATCTTATAGATAAAAGACAATAAATGTTACAATTTCCCACTCATGAAATTGTATGACAATACATAGACTGTTAGGGTGCAGAACGAAGCAATTAAGTCACTCAGCTTATTGACTGGAAAGTGGACAGTTTGAGACCTAAGTACTGTCTGACACACCGAGGTTCCATTACTTGCTCCAGTTCCTGCCAGGCTAGCAGTTCAAAAGCACAAAGTATAAGTAGATAAATAGGCACCATTTCAGTGGGAAGGTAATAGCATTCTGTATGCTTTTGGCATTTAATAATGCTAGCCATTTGACTATGGAAGCATCTTTAGACAAAGTGGGCTCTTCAGCTGTGCTATTGCTAAGTGCTATAAATAGATTGGGTATTTTATTATTTTAATTTATCTCTTCTGTAATGCAAGCATTCATTCAATTGATGCAGAATGGGAACCAAAACATTACTTAATGATTGAATTAAAAATCAATGTGTAAGAACAGCCAGAGCCTAGCAAGATAATCATTTGAGTTTCAATTTTAAATTTAGATGAAATCAAATCAAGCTGACCTGCAATCATTCAAAGACCTACAAAAAAAGTGATTGACTTTGATCCAGAGATATAGTTCACATATGGTTTAAAGTACACAGCACTAACCTTCCCATAATCCTCCATTCCCAGACACCCCCACTCCCTTTCCCCACAATGAGACGTACGTGAGTAACTGAGCATTATCATTCCTTTTGCGTGGCAGTAATTTTTTCTCTCTCCATTCTCCAAATGATTCCAAAGTTACTTTGCTCACTGGATGCATGTAAATCTCATCTCCGTTGGACCAAATTTCATGGCCAATCAGTGCTATGTGAAAATTCAAAGATCTGTATATCTGTCAGGTGGATATGAGAACAATCAGAAACTCAAATGCAACTAAACCTTGAGAAACTTGAGAAGACCAAGACTAAAAAAAAACTGGCATTGGCTTCTTTGGGCAGATGAAAAAAATAGATCTAAGCATCAATAGAAGAGAACTCTCTGGAACTCTGGACCCAGTTGTGGCCTCCATGGTGCTTTCTGAGTTTGATTCTATTCTAACTCAAGTAAGTTGTTTCGTCAGATAATGAAATTTTTGAAAGGAAACCTCCAAGCTCAGACAGCATTAAGGACTCTGTATATTGGGGAACAACAACAATAATACTTGGTTGATACCTAGAATATTGGTAGAAACTCATATTAACCATTAGACCCAGTCAATGAGATTTGTGATACATCTTTAAATGTTCAGTTGACTGACTTTCATGTTTAATGAATAAAACTTATCATAATAACAACAACATCAACAATAGTAACAATATGGTTCATTGATACTGCAATACCAGGTGATGAATGAGCTGAACAGAAACAACTACAAGAAAATAATGAAATACTAAAGTTGAGTGATTGTAGAGGAAGAAATCAATAGTACCAGTGGTTTTACCAATAGAAATAGGAGCCTTTGGAGCAATACACAAAGGATTGCCTCGATACAGGGAAAATTTTGAACTTATCAGACCTGATTATCATAACTTAGCAAAAAAGCATCTTACTTGGAACTGCCTAAATACTGAGATATTACCATAACAGCTCTTGGGTCCTTGGTTAGGACTTGAATTGTTAAGTTTTTACCAGTCCCAGAGTGTGAATTGAATCGAATATTAAATCAATCAATCAATCAATCATCATCATCATACATCTTAAGAAAACACTTGGTTGATATCTAGGATGGTGGCAGCAAAGTGTATCAACCATCAGAGCCAGTCAATGATATTTGTGACATATTTAAATGTTCAGTTTACTGAGTTCCATGTTTAATGAATAAAAGAGATGATAATATTAATGATGATGTATTAAGCAGGAGAAATAAAATGATAACAAGAAGCAGGTATTTATTCTCTGTAATCAGGAATAGAAGAGGAAGAAGACTAAAGGGAGATTTGATTCATCGATCTTCCTGTTGTCTATAAACAAGGCTAATTGGACACTACAAGGTAAACATATCTCCACATAGGTACCACAACCCAACTCAAATTGAGTTCCTCTCTCCAGGTTTCTTTTCAGGGATCAGTTCAATAATCAACTGATTCAGTCCACCTCTTTCTAATGTTCAAATTTAGAACCATTAAGCACAGCCCTCAAAGAATCCAGCCACATATATAGTTCTGATTGAATTCTTGCAACACTTTTGGATTGGCATTCTCCCAACACTGTGGCTGTATTCACATAAGAGGCTTATTAACCTAGTTATTGAATTAACCCATTTTCAAGGATGGCCTGTACATGCTGGCCAAATGACCCACTTTTGCCTCCCCTGAAGCCACAAAAATTAGCATTCTTACAAAAGTCTATCTCCTAGCTCTCTTTACCTGGTTACGTGTCTTGTGTGAACACAGAGATGGGGCTAAGAGAAGTTTAAATCTAACAAGTGAAATAATTTTTGCCATGTCCTCTTACCACATTTAAAGTGTTGACCATTTCATATACTCTTCTTTTTATAGCAGATTTATCGCGTTTGTAATGCCTGTACTACAGAAAAGACAAAAAAGTTAAGATGAGATCATAATTATAGGAAGAAGGAAGTGAAGGAGGGAGACAAGGAACACATCAGGATCATATCAGAACAAAAAGGATGATTGAATTTGCTGATTCAGACAAAAATAATATTTTTTCCAAGCAGTCCAAAGAATTATTTTGAGCTGGTTTTTAATCTGCGTTTGTGCCATTAATATATTCAGATTATTAACTTTTCAGCAGCATAGACGGGCTCGCCTCCTGGTTGGAGAAAATTTTGGTCAGCCTACTGCAGTGTTTTCCTAATTGATGCCATATATCCATGTTTAGAGAAGTGTAAGATAAGCATTCTCCACTAGATACCTTATTCTTCATGTGTTGTCAATTTGGATAAACAAATAGTGCAGAAATGTTTCAAAGAAATCTATAGAAGTGTTTAACCATTGTGGGATTAAAAAAAATTAGATGGAATCCAGGAAGAACAAATGTGCAAATTAGAGTATATTTACAAATGTCTCTTTAACTTTGTAAATATTGGTTGGGTCCAATAACAAAAAAAAATCAAAGTTTATGATAAAGCACATTTTAAGAGAAATCCATTTAGCATGTTTGTTAATGTCTTCAAAAATGCCAATATTAAAAAAGGCAGAAATCAACGCAGAAAAAAAGTGGAATGATATCCAGTTACTTACCATTTTGTTGTCCACAACCACATAAAACTCAATGTATTTTTTGACCTGCAAGTAATTGTCTTCCTAAACAGAACAATAAACAAAAGGCTGTTTAGACATGTTGCTCCCAGCAGCCAACAAGAATAATGAGAAAACTGCTTGTTATACTCCCTGGTGCATGCTCCACTGGCATGGCCAGTGACCAAGCATGGATGGGCATGCTCTATTTGCACAAGTGGGTACATGGTTACATAAATGTAGTTGGGTGCATGTATGACCCCATTGTTCACACTGAGCCATTCCCTATCCCCCTGCCAGTCTGCAAAACTGGAAAGGTTGGGGAACTCTGAGTTAGAGAATGTGCTGATAAATGTTTGTAGAAAAAGTACATTATGCAATGGATTGTCAAGCAGAAACAAAAGTTGTCACCTTTAAAAAAAAAGTTTGTCATGACATGAATCACTTTCTTTGTATAAATATGGTGTGCCACTTGATTCCAATTAATCTGTTTTTGGAATTTATGATGCTGACATTAAAGATAAATTTATATATGAATACATAGCTCTCAATAGAATTTAATAGGAATAAAAACAAGCATGTGAAGAAATTGCTTTCGTTGACCTATTTTTCAGCCTGATGCTCCAATGACCTCACTTTTCCTTCCCTTTCTCAAACTAAGGATCTCAATCAATTACATGAGAAACATAGTGACGTGGTCATGCTTTGTAACCATTTAGACCTTGCCTGCAATGATAACACACCATGCATCAAAGACAAGATAAGGTGGGGCAATCAAACATTTTGACCCTCTGAATTCACCATAAATGGTCAAATTTATATATTTCTTTTGATATAATTTTAAAATGATTACTGAAGTATTGTTTCAGGTGTCTTGGGCACAAGGAACAAAAACAACATGGTTAAGTGCTCAGAGTAGTTTTTTTATTGCTGCTCTCCTATAGACAGGAATCTTGCCAGACTAAAATAAATTCTGTTTAACCATTGAATATATGCTCTGAAAGTTTTAGGAAGGATCCTTTCTGGGCTTCTTTCTGCAATCCAAGGACTTGCTGATCTGCCTCTTATTTCCCTGGGAAAGAGCCCTTCCCTCCTGAGTTCCACTGTTAGGTTTCACCACTAGAATGCCCAAATTACTCAGGAAGTACACTTATGCTAAGATCTGCATCTGTGAGGGCATATTATTTGCTTCTTCTCCTAGGAAAGTATATTCATGTTTTTTCAGTGAGGCACAACATAAAGAAGGATATAAAAGATTGTTCTTTTGATAGTGAAATATGTGTGTTAAAGAAATGAAAAATGTCAGTTCATAGGTTCATCTGTCAGTCACTCACTCGTATTTCTCAAGCAGGAAGCTTTGTACAGATAACCTTGCAACAAAACCACAAGCGTACTTCCAGAAACTAGAAGCTGTGGAAATTCACCTTTGACATAGATTAGTGAGAGGGGAAGGTATTTCGTCACTGTAGCCTAGCAATGGGGGGGGGGGCTATATTTCAAGTAACCAATGAAATGCTGACAAGTTATATTTCTGTGGTTTGCAGTTTATGAAATATATACATGTGAGTGTAAAATCTATAGGAAATTGTTCAGATGTTGCTTTGGCTAAATTGCTCTGAACCTTTGTGCAAATAAAACTATTTCTGATTCCAAGGTCTGAGTCTTGTAATTTCCTGCAACATTTATGGTGACTGCGCTGGGACTTGGAGCGATATTTCGCTGAGGACGGCACAGACCGACCAGTGTCCAGCTGGGGCTGTCTCTCTGAATCTTCAGCTGGCATGGATGATTTATTATTGCCTGCAGGCAAATATAAATATTGGGGAATTATAGACACACTTGTTTTGAGAGTGGAAGAGGGGGCCTGATCACCCCCTCTGTGTCCAGGATCAGTGAATCCTAACAAGGCCCAAGAGTTGTATGGGTGGTTAAGCCATTGCAGGTCAGCGGCAGTGTCTAGAAATGGGTGGTGAAGGAAGTGTCCCCTGGACACCTTTTCAGTATATGCTGAGGAATTTTAAGAAGGGTTTAAGTGGAGATTATGGAAATCCCAAGGCCAATCCAGATGACTTAAAAAAAATATGTAAAAATGGTGGCTCAAGAGGTTTGAGTCCTCGATAAAATGAGGGCAACTTTATCATTTGAGGAAGATAATATGGCACTAGTCATGAGGCATTGTCCAGACAAAGAGGAGGGGCAGTTACACAAGTTGGGGAATCTCGACAAGAATGGGGAATTCTTGCAGTTGTCACAGCCAACTTTCTTGCTGCAGGAGGCAGAGCGAACCCTTAGGGGTGTCTCTAACGTAAGGTCATGAATATACCCATTAGAACAATTATTGAGCCAGTGGAGTGAGGAAAACCTACTCTCCTGGACTAAAAGTTTAAGTAAGAACAGAATGAAGGCCTTAAGATTAATAAAAACAAAACAAAATTGTTGACTAAAAATTTAAAAGGTAAGCAAAAAAAAAAAAGAATTAGAAGGAAAATTGGGAATGCAAAGTATGAAAAAGGTAAATATTTAGACATTTGGTTAACAGCAAGATGCTCTTCAATCAAAAAAGATAACTATGACAAATTAATAATACAAATCAAAAAAGAATTGGAAACGTGGGGGAAATTACAGCTACTAGGGAAAATTGTGGCAATTAAAATGTCTACCCTACCAAAAATACTATATCTTTTTCAAACTGTACCAATAAGATTGGATAAAACCTTTTCTTGAGAATTGGATCGAATAATAAGTAAATTTGTTTGGGATGGGAAAAAAGCTAGGATAAAAATGAAATTGTTACAGGACAAAAGAGAAAGGGGTGGCTTTGGACTCCCTGACTGGGAAATGTATTATCAGGCTGCAGCTCTGATGTGGATTAAAGATTGGATCAACCTGGAAAATAGAAGAGTATTGTCGATAGAGGGTCATGACTTGCAAAGAGGGTGGCATAGTTTCCTATGGGATGGGAAATGTAAACAGCATGCATATTTTCAGAGACACATGATTAGAGATTTATTAATTATTAATTAATACAAGGCCAAATTACCAATTCTAGAGTGCAGTTTCTCTACTTGCTCTCTGAC
The DNA here is from genome assembly GCA_004320025.1 of Laticauda laticaudata. Lineage (NCBI taxonomy): Eukaryota > Metazoa > Chordata > Lepidosauria > Squamata > Elapidae > Laticauda > Laticauda laticaudata. The sequence goes on from BHFT01025971.1 coordinate 7,965, forward strand.
AGTCACTTTCTTAACTCTGCTGCACAAGATCCAGTTTGAATAAAGTGACCATGAGCAGACATTGAGAATGGAACATTTGAGATAAAGAACCAATTAAGGACCAGTTAAACATAATGTATATAACCACATCTTGCTGAGGATAAAAGCTTTGGAAATGGGGGCTCCTCCTTATGAATTCTATCTAATCACCTTCCCAAAAGAAGTTCTCTTTTATTTTGCATCTTTAGAAACAAGTAAATTGATCTCTGTTCTTGAACCATGTTATATGTCTGAGAGTTTAATATAAGACTTACTTCAGGAGTATTAGTTAACTGAGAATATTTTTTGATGGGCTCATCTGATTCCCAAGTAGTCTGAGTTATCACACAGATTTTGGAAGTCTCATCCTCTTTTTCTACATTTTCATCTTTGTAGATTGCATGGGCTTCACTGTTGGAAAGCTTCAAGGGCTCAATAAAGTATGTCTCCTCTTGATGCTTGAAATGTCCTCTGTAAAAGAATGTAGAAAAGGGTGATCGGAGATGGATAACCAGTAGAAGAAATTACTGTTAGTTCAGGGATGACCTGCACTGATGATGTTACCTAGTTGGGTAGTGAAATGTCTGCAAGGAAACAACTAAGCTCTGAGGGCCATTTTTAATCAATCAAGTCAACATTCCATGTGTTTTTGAATCCCTCCTTGAAATTGTTACTTTCTGTTCTCAGAACTCATGTCAATTTCTCATGCTTCCCAAAGATACAGCTTTGATCAGAAAAATACAAGAGATTGCACATACTCAACGCAACCAGGAAATTATCTGTACAATATTTGTATAGAGATCGTTTGGCATGGAATCCACTGTATATTTTCCAGGGATTTTTAAAAAACAAAGCTTCCAGCTATGCATATGCAAAACTAAATCTATTTGAAAGATTGTGTTTTTCTGTGAAATTTTATCTCATAAAGGGTGAAATACATACACGCAAACACACACACACATACACATTATATATACAATGTATTGTAGAAACTATAGCACTATATTTGGCTGTGGTCAAGGAAATAAAATCAGATTCATATAATAGCAATTTGAGATAAGAGTCAGGATAACCAGGATGTTTAATAAAGAATGGAAACAAGAATTCTTGGTAAGTATCTTCTTTGAGAAGGCAATGTAGAATAATATGAATAACAATTCAGAATAACATTGCAGAATAACAAGGAGTTGGAGGCTAAAACACATGATGAGTGATTGCAGGAACCAGGTACATCTAGTGTAATGAAGAGAAGGATTAAGAGTGACATGATAACAGTTTTCCTATATCTAAGGGGCTAAGAGGGTTACATTCTATTCTCCAAAGCACCTGAAGGCAGGACAAGAAACAATGCATGGAAACAAATTTAGGAAAGAAGCAGCCTAAAACTAAGAAGAAATTTATTGGCAGTTGGAACAATTAACCAATGGAAAGATTTCCATTCAGACCAGTGGTGGGATTCAAAAAATTTTACGATCGGTTCTGTGGGTGTGGCTTGGTGGACGTGGCAGGGAAAGGATACTGAAAAATCTCCAGTCAGAGGTGGTATTTGCCAGTTCTCCAAAGTACTCAAAATTTCTGCTACCAGTTCTCCAGAACTGGTCAGAACCTGCNTTTGCCAGTTCTCCAAAGTACTCAAAATTTCTGCTACCAGTTCTCCAGAACTGGTCAGAACCTGCTGAATACCACCTTTGATTCAGACATTGAGGGTGTTCCATCACCCCTGGGTTTTAAAAATGATTGGCAAACACTTGAGTAGGAGGTTGGGCTAGAGGACCTCCTAGATCCTTTCCAATTATGTTTTTCTATCATTCTGTTGTTCCTTTATTATTCTTTTGTTATTTTGTTCTGTCCATCATTTCATGTCTTCCCCCACTGCATGGACAGAGTCTCTGCACAAAGAGCATCTTTTAGTGTCTTCCTTCAATAACAGCTATTGGGAGAACATTGAACCTGGCTAATGATAAGGACCTTCTGGTTGGAGAAGGTGTGCAGAGTGACTCAAGAAAGTGTTTCTGGGTAGAACTGAAAAGTCTGCTACATACAAAGGAGTCATGGGCTTGGAAGCTCTTTTAGACAGACCCTGATTTAGCTCCCTAGTGTCTCTACTGGCTGGCAGCAGCTCTGGTTGGTATTCAACCAAAGTCTTTCTAAATTCTGCAGAAGTCACACCCAACTAATTTGCATGAAAAATTCCATTTTTAGTTGGAATTATGACAACTCCAAGAGCAGTATTTTTAATAAAATCAATAAAAGATAAGAGACTATCTTACTTCAAGCCATCACATGCACTGATGATTGCACTTGAGTTAGCTTCATTCTGAATGTAACCATGATAATAGCAGTGATCCTGTATGGGGGCAAGAGGATTACACTGGTTAAAGCTTGTTTGTAGTGTGATTTGATGAGCAGAAGTGCTGTTCCAATGTATTCCACAACATCAATGAAATAATGAGTAAGACAGAAAAACTAGTCCAGAATATTTTTATTGAGGAGGACAGAAAATGAAAATGTAGGTCGTATAAACCTAATATTCTCCTAATAAATCTATTTGTGAAACTCACTCCCCAAAATATTTGCTTCTAACCAGTAGGAAAGCACTGATTGATTGGAATCTTGCTCTACTAATTCAATGAATAAAGCCAACTGGGTTTAACAATCCATATGTCCTTGTATGAATATTTCAGTAAAAGATACTTTATACATATACAGTCCTTGTTTGAGTAGCCTGGTCTGGAACATGCCTATTTGGAATATTGTGCTCAAATATTCCTCTCAATTTATTTCCTAAAAGTAAGATGCTCTGGATATTACCTGAACCGGAGGGCTTGTTGTAATTTCTCTGCCATCAGGGGCATAATGAGTTTCAGTGTAATCTTCTGAAAAAAGTCCTCTGGAAAGTATGCAAAGAAGAGAATATCTATGTCAGAAATTAAGTAGGACAGTGATAATTTTATAGTAAATCTACAACTACTGTATTTTAAACATATTCTTTGGTAACAAAGGAAAAGTGTAGGTATTTCAATCTCATGAGGATGCCTATTTAAGAGGAGTGAAGCCCATACTAGATTCACCTTAGCAAAGAGATTTGCACCAATAATGTTGTGCAAATCTCTTCATTAAAGCTCAGATTGACCAAGAGAAGACATTCTGTATTGCCTCTTTTTTTTATTCTTCTGGTCTATACAACAATCTGATGAAACTGCTTGGTCTATAAAGGAGAGCAATATAGTTCTATTTACTTAAGAGTAAAATGAAGCAACCTCAAAGAAATGGATGCCTTGAATCTTCATACTGAAGCATCTGTCTTGAACTTTTTTTTTCAATATGTTGATTGAAAGTTTCAAAAAAAAGAATATATTTAAAAAAAAGAGAAACATGTTCTCACATTTTTGCAACATTTTCATCACAGTGTACATTTCTAAGTGTCAATTAAAGTCATTTGTTCCAAGTAAATCTGTTTCCTAGATCCTTACTTTTTTGATTATTATTACAATTATAATACAATATTTATAATTATATTGCTTTACATATATACATAGCTATATATACATTTGTCCTGATTTCCATTTTCCCTTGTTGTTTGTTTAATCGGTTTCACTAGACATTTTTACTTCCTTTTTATACAACCATTTGTACCATATATTCCAAGTTGTAAAAAACTCCCCCTCTACCTTATTTTTTAGTAACATGGTTTGTCAAACCATTTCTGCACATTGGTGGATTTTATTAGTTATTGCCAGGTCCGTGGGTGTCATTGTTGATTTCCAGTTTTGGGCAAAAATTATCCTTGCTGCTGTAATGATATGTGATATCAGACGCTGGTGTTTTTTGCTCCATGTTGATTCTGTCACTCCAAGTAGAAAAGTCTCTGGGTTGAATTTAATCTTTAGTTTTGTCATATCTTCTAATCACGTCTGTATCTTAGAGCAGTACTTTTGGGCTTTAGGACATGTCCACCACATGTGAAAATACATTCCCTGGCTAAAGTTACATTTCCAACATTTGGGTGACATATTAGGGAACATCCTAGCAAGTCTTGTTGGTGGGAGGTGCCAGTGATAGATCATTTTATAAATATTTTCTTTATATGAGACTGATAACTTTAATTTATAGTTAGTTCGCCAAATCCGTTCCCATTGTTCTAATTCAATATTGTGGCCACAATTTTTAGCCCATGTTATCATGTTCTTCTTCATCGTTTCCTCTTCCATTTTAAATTTCAATACATAATTGTACTTTTTGGTAATCATATTTTTTCACTTCCTTATAAAATTTTGTCTAATTCCTGATCTGTATTATAAAATCCAAATTGTTCCTTGTCTTTTTGTGTTTTGTTTGAATTTGAACGTATGGCGACCACCCAATTTCAGTTCCCTGTGCTTTTAATTGTATCTGTGTTTTCAAGTCACCTTCATCTGTTCTTAATTATTTATATTTTATTGTTTTGTTCAAATCCATAACATTGGGATATACTAGTGCCTCCACTGGAGATAGCCAGAGAGGTATTTTCACATCATGTTTTCTTTTAATTCTTTCCCATATATATAACAAAACGTCCCTTATCCAATGTCTTTGAAAGTAGCTATGGGTTTTATTTTTTTACATCCCAGAGAAACGCATGCCAGCCAATCTGTAAATCGAAACCTTCTATTGCAGAGATGGTATTCAACAGGTTCTGACCAGTTCTAGAGAACAAGCAGCAGAAATTTTGAGTAGTTCAGAGAACCGGCAAATGTCACCTCTGACTGACCTCGTCCCCATCTCTTCTCTGCCTCCCGAATCCCAGCTGATCTGTCTTCTTTTGTTGCCCTGCCTGGGAGAATGGAGCTGGAAAGCACGTTAGTAGGGTGGGGAGAGAATGGGGATTTTATAGTATCCTTCCCCTGCCCCACCTACCAAGCTATGCCCACCAAGCCATGCCCATCAAGCCATGCCCACAGAACCGATAGTAAAAAATGTTGAATCCCACCACTGTTCTATTGTCAATATTCTTTTGTCCTGCAGGTTAATCCAATCTTTGATCCAGATACTTGCTGCAGCTTGATAGTATAACTCAAAGTCTGGGAGCTCCAGCCCTCCCTTGCTTCTACTATCTTGCATTAATTTGTATTTTACTCTAGCTTTTTTTCTTTTGCCAAATAAATTTATTAATTCTTTTATTCAGGTCTTCGAAAAAATTTTTCCCTAGTTTGACTGACACGGTTTGAAAGAGATATAACAGTTTAGGTAGTATCTTTGTTTTAATGGTGGCTATCCTTCCCATTCAGGAAAGTTGTAAATTTACCCATCTATCTAGGTCTTTTTGTATCTGGTCTAGCAACTTGTCATAGTTATCAGTCTTTATTGTAGTGCATTTCGCTGTGAGCCAAATTCCTAAACATTTTACTTTTTTCGTTGTCTGAATCCCTAATTCTTTTGTCAGTTCCTCATTTTGCTTTTTAGTATAATTTTTAGTTATTATCTTAGTCTTTTCTCTATTGATTCTGAGTCCTGCTACTTTACCGAATGCCTCTATCTCTTGTATTAAATTTTTGCTTGATTCTTTTGGGTCCTCCATTATGAAGACCATGTCATCAGTGAACGCTTGCAGTTTGTATGTTTCCTGTTTAATAGTCGACCCTTGGATATTTCGATTTTTCCTTATCTGGGTTAACAACACTTCCGCTGATAAGATGTATAATAATGGGGCAAGCGGACATCCCTGTCTCACTCCTTTACTTATTTTTATACTGTTTGTGATTTCTTCATTGATTACTATTTTTGCATTTTGTATAGAATATATTGTTTTAATTAGTCCTATAAATTTTTCATCAAATTTCATCTTAGATGTTTGCTCAATCAAAAATTGCCAATTTAAATTGTTGAATGCCTCTTGGGCATCCAAAAATATTAACACCATCTGGTTGTTAGATTTAGTTTCATAATACTCTGGGACATCCATTAATATTCTTATATTTTTTTAAACATATCTATTTGGGAGAAAACCACTCTGATCTGGATGAATAATATCATTCAATATTTTTTTAATCTATCTGCAATTATTACTGCTAAAATTTGATAATCTACATTCAGGAGTGAGATAGGTCTGTAATTTCTAATTTGGTGAAAATCTGTTTATTCTTTGGGAATGAGGGATATCAGAGCTTCTGTCCATGTTTGAGGTATTTTGACACAATTCAGGGCCTCATCATATATTTCCACCAGTAGGTCACCTAGTATATCTTGGAATTCTTTATAGAATTTTGCAGGTATTCCATCTGGTCCTGGGGTTTTATTGGTTTTCTGTCTTCCTATTCCCTCTTTTACTTCTTTTAAGGTTGTTTTATCATTTAGTATCTCTCGAGCAGTTTCCGATATGATAGGTAGTTCTTTGTCCTCAAAATATTGTGTGATGTTTTCTTCTAAAATTTCTTCTTTTCTGTATAAATTAGAAAAAAAAATGGGCTATTGTTTTCTTTTGCTCTGATTGTGAACACAGTATTCCATTCTCATCCTGTAAGGCTATTATAGTTATTTTCTCCTGCTCTTTTTTTAATTTGTGAAAGAAATTAAATCTCCCAGGCTTGTTCATGTTCTCAAAGTAATGTTGTTTAGCTAATTTTAATTTGCTAGCCATTTCTTCTTGGAGACTTAAGTTTATTTTGTGTTTAGTTAAATTTAATTTTTTTTAATTGATTCATTACCCAGATCTTTTTGCAATTTAATTTCCAATTTTTCCAGTTTATCTTGTCTCACAATCTGTTGATTCTTCCTATCTCTATTCTTTTTTGCTACAAATGCTGTTGTCAGACCCCTCACATATGCCTTTGTTGTGTCCCATAAGTTTTGAGTCATTGTATGTTCATTCCTATTAATTTCAAAAAATATTTTCAGTTCCTTATTTATCATTTGAATATATTCTTTATCTCTCAGGATACTCTTATTAAAGGTCCATCTACCTGTCTTTTTCTTTCCTCTCCAAATCAATTTAATTGGATTGTCGTCGGTCCAGGTGTTTGACAGAATTTCCACTGTTTGTATTTTTTCCGATAATTCCAGATCCATCCATATCATGTCAATCCTGGACCATGATTGCTGTGGGTTTGAAAAGAAAGTAAATTGGCTTTTAGATGTATTCAATTCCCTCCAGTCATCTTTTAGGTTCATTTCTTGAACTAATTTGTTGAAATGTTATTGGGTGTATTCTTCTCCTTGTCTTATTGTTTTTAGTGGTTTTATAGTCCTTTTCTTTATTGAACACCACATTATAATCCCCTACTAGCTAATTCAGTTTCTATGATTTTATTGTGGAGTTTATAATAAAATTCCTTTTGACTGCTGCCAATAATATGTTCCTTTGTTCTATTGTTATTTCTGTAAGAAGTATCCTTCCATCTTCATCACTGTATACTAACTTTGGATTTAACCAGTTCTTGACATACACTGCAACACCTCTCTTCTTTTGATTTGTCAGGGCCAAATGTAGTTTACCCAATTTGGTTACTTCTAATAAGTGTCCATAATATTTTGAAATATGTGCTTCCTGTAGACATGTAATATCTGCATTTTGGTTTATGAGTTTTCTGAATGTTTGTTTCCTTTTAGATTGCAAATTAAGTCCATTTAGATTGAGCGATAGAAGGGTAATCCCTCCATCCATTTTATTGCTGATACTTTACTACTCTTGTTCTCAATTCTCTTTTCAGTCGGTTGTTTTCTTCCTCTTCCCATTGTTTCTGTTCTGTTCCCTCTCTTTCTATTTCCTTGTCTTCTACTGTAGTCTCCTATAGATTTCTACTTTCTGTGTCTTCCTTACTTTCTTGTTCTTCCTCCGTGATCACATATCATCTATAGAATTCACATGCCTTTTCAATAGAATTAATTTTAAATTTCTTCTCGCTCCACAATATCAGTAGTCCTTCTGAGGTTAGCCATCTGAATGGTATGTTTTTTTAATCAATTGCATTGAGAGGAATTGATAATTCCTCCTCTGTTCTCTCACCCTCCTTGGAATATGTTTTAAGGTCACCACTTCATGACCTTTGTATGTTAGTGGCTCATCCCTCATTCATCCATACTATATATCCTTAGTGGTTCTCTTTCCAAAGTGTACATGTACCTCCCTTGGTAGCTTATGTCTACATGCATAAGGTGTTTGCACCCAGTAAGCCTCATCCAAATCATTCATAATCTCTGTCTTGTCCTTCTGGAGGGCTTCCGCAATTAGCTCTGCCATTAGAAGTCATAGATCTTCTTTCTTCTCCTCTACAATATTCTGGAATCTAAGGAAGAACGCTGCCTTTTCTAGTTCTAGGTGGACCACTGCCTCTTGGAGTTCACAATAAAGGACTTTCCAGTTTTGTTAAGTATCTTCAAGTTTCTTCTCTACATTATCTGTTCTAGGTTCCATATTTATCAGTTCGTGTTCATTTCTCGCTACTGTCTTTTGAATTGCTCCAAATTTATCATCCAATTTCTGGATGTTTGCTTTCACTTCTGCAATATCATTTTTCATCTCACTTTTCAGTTCTTTGTGGTTTCTGGCTATAAGTTCTTTTGTTCTTACTAACATTTCTTGCATCACTGTGAGGGATGGATGTACTGCTTAAAATGTTGGAGTAGGTGTTGCTTTTTCTGCTCCCAACATTGTATATAAGGATCTCTGACTGCAGGCGAAGGTATACTGGTTGTCATCTTCTTTGTAGTTTTACAAAGAAGTATAGTATAGTATAGTGTTGTTGCTGTTGTTGTTGTTGTTATTGTCATTCTCAGGACACTCAGAAGGTCTTCCCAATCTACCATTCACAGATATATTTAAGAGCTGCTTCTTTGTTTCCTTTTTTTTAAAAAAATAATTTTTATTCTTTAAAAACAAAAATTACAAAATTCTCATTTCCATTAACAGTTATTGTGCCACTGTATATACATGTTTCTTATTTTGTGATTATATATTATTTTTATCCTTATCCTTCACCCATTCCTACCACCTCTCCTATGTTGCATAGTATCCCCAATCCTCTTTGCCTTTCAATTCCATGGTGAACTTATCTAGTTCAGCACAGTCCATTATTTTTTTAATCAAAACTTCATCTGGTGGTATTTTATCACTCTTCCAATGTTGTGCTAACATGATTTTGCTGCAGTTAAGATGTTTACCATAAGGTAGCTTTTATCTTTACTCAAATTCCCTTTGATCATACCTAATAAAAATGTTTCGGGTTCCAAATTCAATTTATATTTTGT
>BHFT01025972.1:0-30119 GCA_004320025.1 Laticauda laticaudata
GTTTTTGAGAATCCAGAAATCTTTATTATCCCTTTGACATCTTATTTTCAGCTTAAATACCTGTTAATGTCAACGTGGATTTTTGCCAGTTTCTTGCTTAAATCTCTTGGTTGTCAATATAGGGAAGAAAAGAAAAAAAACCAAACCCCTTCCCTTCCCTCTCTCATTCGCTGCTTCAAAGTCTTCTTTGGGAACAATGTTTTTCTTTATAATTCAAATTCTAGGGTACCTTATATTGTTGCTTTTTCAGTTCGACTCGGTCAGCCAAAAACTTTCTCTTCTTATCTTCCTCATAAGAGAATACCATTCTTGAGGTTCTTGTAAAAAAACTAAATTGTCAACAAAAGCCTTCAATTAATAAGTCTTGTTTTAAATTTTCAAACCTGTTATTTTCTCATACTGTCTAATGTTTCTATTCAAAATTTTTAGAACTAAAATACAAAGCAAAGAGGTCATTTTTGTCTTATCTTCTTCTGGATTTTACATGATTTAGTTAAGTTACCATTAACAATAATATGTGCTTTTGGGGATATATATCTGATATGTATATATCTGATTTCTTGAATAATTTTCCCCAAATCCATTTTATCCAAAACTTTAAACATAAATGACCAAATTGTCAAAAGCCTTCTGTGCATCAAGAAAAATCAGTGTTGTTTGCTTTTTGTTGTCTTGTTGAAATACTCTATTACAACCAATACAATTCTTTGTTTTCTATTGTCTTTTAAGTAATGATCTACACTGATAATCCTGTAAAATCTTCTTTAATCAGTCAATATTGTTGTAAATATTTTGTAATCATTATTCAACAGTGAAATTAGTCTATGCATCTTGGTTGAAGTCAAATCTTGTCTTTCCTTTAGAAGTAAAAAAATATTAGATTCCAGGATTCTGGCATAGCAGATTTTTTCAAGATAGAGTACACATTTTAAGTTGTCACTACATTTTAAATGGTTATGAAAATTTATATTCAAAAGACTTATAACATTAATAGAATTTAGGTGCTATTCAATAAATGCACAAATTACACAACAGGTAGGGTCTGATCAATTCACAAAAGTAATTATATGAGATTTCAGCATAATTTGGACAGGTTTGAAGATTGGGATGAGAGGAACAAGATGCCCTTTAACAGGGAGAAATATAAGGTTTTGCATTTAAAGAGAAAAAATTGGACACATACCAGATGGGAAATTAATGGCTTGGAAATGCCATATCTGAACATGCCTTGGGTATAACCATTGGCAAAATGATGATGAGTCAGTGTGTGAAGCAACTACTCTACATCTCAGGAAGATCATATAAAAAAAACCTTGTGAACTCTCTAGTCTACATTCATGAGACCACACATGGAATATTGTTACATTTTCAGAAGGATAGTAACAGATTAGAGATGGTTCAAAAAAAAATAATGAAGATGATATGGGTACTTGAAGACATACTCCGTGAAAATAGGCTGAAGGAATTTGGAATGCTTTGTGCAAAGAACAGAAAATGTGAGGTAGCATCATGATCAGAACATGATGTTCACATACCTAAAAGAAAGCTGTAAGGAAAAGAACTATTTTTCATGGACACAGAAATTAGAACCAGAAATAGTGGGTACAAGTTGCAGCTATTTAGATTTTTAAAAAAACAATTATTGACAGTAAGATGTATGCAATAAACTACCTATAGTGATTCTTCATCTTTAGAGATTTTTAGGAAGAGGCTGGACAACCAGCTTTCATGTAAGGTTTAATTGATTTTCCTGCACATTATCTTTTTGGTCCTTCAACTCCACAGATTTATAATTCTACTGGATATGGACAAGCAGCACTGGACAGCTATTTTTTTTGAATGCTTTTGTTTGGATTTCTGCACTCACTAAAAGTTTGAACTTGGTGATTTAAAAGTCTATTTCTCAATTTATGACTTCATTAGAAATAGTTAATTTGAAGAAGCAATACTGAGTAGAAATAGTGTCTGCCTCATAGAAAACACAAGAAAGAGAGCAAGAAAAAGGAAAATGAGACTAAATCCCACCATTATCGGAACAAAGAAATTTGTATGAGCACTCCCACACTGACTTATAGTTGTTGGAACATTGATAATAATTAAATTCATATCTGGGCTTTCCAGATAGTGTCAAAATGGTTTATACTATAAATTACAGTGAAAACTACAGTATATAATTTTAAAAATATCTGTAAGCAATAGAACTAACAAAGGATTAACTGATAAAAATAATAATACACTGATTAAAGAGCAGTTTATAGCACAGTAAAACAAAAAATATCTTTATTTTGGGCATGACTATGGAAAAACAAGGAAGCCAGGCAGACCTTTTGAGAAGGGTATCCCAAAGATATAACACCAGAACTGAAACAGACTTTTGTTTGAGTATCATCTGTAAAATCTGAGACATCCTACAGAAGTTCAAATCATAAGTTGATATGTACGTAATTCAATTTATAACAAATGCCAGACAAAAAATTAGAAATTCTGTACCATTTGTGATAGTAAAGTGGGCATAGTCCCTGGTGACTGTATGGACAATAGCTTCTATCTCACCCTCTTCTCTTAATAATGCATAGCTCTTTCAAGGACATTCAATGATCTTGATTCAGTCTGTCCATATTTTTCTGTTGTCTTCTACTTCTTTTTCCTTTAACTTTCCAAAGCCTAATCATTTTTTTTCTTCTTTCATCATTTGCTTGCATCATATGTCCAAAATAGATGAATTTTGGTTTGCTGATTATCATTTCAAAGCAGATATCAGTTTTTTATTCAAACCGATTGACTGGTTTTTCTAGTAATCCATGTTATTCTTCAAATTCATACTTTGAAAATATTTATCTTCTTTTTTGCTCTTTTACTGTTTCATAGATGAACAGTTTGAATAGAAAAAACAATGCTTTAACTATTCTGATCTTTCTTATCATAGAAATGTCCTTATCTTTCATGACCTCTCTGAGTTTGTCAGTGTCTTCCTCCCTAGGATTAATGTCTTTACTGCTCCAGCATACTATCCAACTTTATTTATTATTAAGTCCAGGAAAATAAAACTATCTAGTACCTTTACTTTATCATGGTCAATTGTGACCAAGCTGGTTGACATTATCTTTGTCTTCTTACTTAATATTAATATTTTTCACTTCCCATTTTCGTTTTTATAATGAGGTCTTCTAAGTCTTCTTTATGTTCAGCTAAAAAGTGGTGTCATGTGCATATCTCAAATTGTTAAGTATTTTGACATCTAGTTTTGATTCAAGCTGTCATCTTATCCAGTCTTGCCATTCATGTAATATATTCACCATACAAGTGAAGCAGATATGAGAATAATATGCATCTATGCCTTTCTACATTTGGAACCAATCAATTTCAGCAAACCTGGTTTTTACTTGTGATTTTATAAAAAAATTTTTTAAATAAACAGCATGCCTGTTATGTTCTATAAACATTTTGGTATTATCAACATAATCAAAGGCCTTATTTTAATCAGTTTACAGTAGAAGAGGTACATTTCCTTTGTAGGTTCCCATACTCTTTGCATTATTCATCTTGTATTACGTCCCTTTGGTTGTCTGAAGTACTTATTCATTTGCTGTTTCTCTATCCATATATACAGTGGTACTCTGCAAGGTACATCAGTTGCGTTGGCTGCCAGTGTGCTTCCAGGTCAAATCCAAGATGCTGCTTTTCACATTTAAAGCCCTTCATAGCATGGGAACTGAGTTATCTGAGGGTCTACCTCTCCATGATTACATCAGCCTATCCCATTAGATCAGGCAGCCTGTCAAATGATGACAGGGGTGAAGCTCACCTGCCTTTGGGAAGGAGAATGTTCCATGCACATTGGCAGAGAAGGCCTGCAACTGAGATCCACTCTCACCAATTCCATTTGGTGGACTTCTCAGTTGCAGGCCTTCTCTGCCAATGTGCATGGAACATTCTCCTTCCCAAAGGCAGGTGAGCTTCACCCCGTCATCATTTTGGAGGTGGTTAAGATTCAAGACCTGGTTATATCACCGGATCTGTGGGGCCTAGGGAAGCATTCTTACATTGCTCCCTATGAACTTTTTATTCTCTCTATAGCATTTTTCATTTTAATATGGCTTTTTAAAGTTTTTATAATGATTATTTATTTATATTGTTGTTTTATTGATTATTGTACACTGTCTGGGGTTGCTTCTTTTTAGATGGATAGCCATATTAATAAAAATATAACTTCTTTTTTTGTATGATTTTAAGCAAAACTTTGCTCAGAGGAGGACTGAGTCAAATAGCAATATGTATATTCTCTTCCATCTATATTTTTCAATATAGCCATTTGTACTAATCTTTTCCAATCTATAGGTCCCAAGCTTACTTCATATTTATTGATATAGACTTGTGATATAGACACTGTGAGTACTAATTACCTTTTCTCCTGCAACTTTAAACAGTTCAGATTATTTCATTTGTGCCAGATGCTTCCTTTTTGACAGCTGGTCTTTGCCTCTGATACCTTATTTTATAATGGAGTTGGTTCTTGAATATAATTTCTATACATATGTTTCTGCCATTTGTAATGTTGTTTATAAAGTGTTTCAACACATTTTTTCATCTTATTTTAACCTTTTTGCCTCTCTTTTATCTCATTTGTAACTTTTTTGAATTTTTATAGGCTACCTATAAATATTCCTGTGATTTTAAATTTTTCTCTAATCCTAAAACCATTTTCTTATTATTTATCTCTATTTGTTGACATTTGTGATTGAGATTTTTTTCCTTGTCCTTTCTTACTTCATGTTGAAAGTTGGTCTTCAGTCTTTATATGTCTTTCTAGTTGCTCAAGGCTTTCATCATCTATTTTTCTTGGCTTTTATAATATTTTTTTTCTGAAAGTCGCTTGGATCTTTTTCTCTTTGAAATTTTGGGAGCATTTTTTATGTTTTAGTTATCCCAATTTCTTTCATCTCTTCTCAGAATTCCTCAAATTCTCCTTCATATATATCAAATCTACTAAATCTATTATACTGATCTTCCAATCTCACTATATATAATCCAGGTTAAATCTGTTTAGTGCATCTGGTCTGTCTAGGTTAGCAAATTTAATTCATATATTTGGCACCCAATAATTTATGAGGTTTCATGGTCTATGCTTGGATTTATCCAGACTGACTGGATTGCTTTTTACATCTCTGTCCTGTATTATCTAATCAGCTTAATTCTGATATTGTCCATCTGGTGTTGTCCATATGTTCTACCTATGTTTGTGTTAGCAAAATAATTGTCTTCAGAAAACTTTATTAAGCTCTGTCTTGCATGATTGTGTTTATTCACTCCAAATCTTCCTAAAATTCCAGATTTCCCAGTTTCTCCATTATTTGCATGCCATTCAGGAATTAATTGTACTAAATCTCTTTTAGATGTTGATGAGGATTCTCAGTCATCCAGTTAGAGTTGCCTGGAAGTTGAGTCATGGCAACTGGACTTTTTTGTTGGTTTGAAATGTTCTGTTTATCCAAGTAGCTTCTTCAGCCTGAGCAAGTTGGTTAGGGGCATTCAGCTTCCAGATCTGTTCTAGATGTTAACATTGAATTCTTCAGTGTCTTCCATCATTTGTTTCTGTGGTAAGAACAAATGCTTATATTGTGTAACATCATTATTCAATGAATGCCCACTAATTCTAATAGATATTGTAGCAAGACACATATTTACTGCAGCACTGGTTTTTTTGATACTGTTGTTCCATTCTTATATATGACCTGATCATGTATCATGTAATTATCTGATTTAACATGCCCCATTCTGTCTAATGTAAATTAACTTATTCCTCAAATATCCAATTTTGCATGCTGCATTCCTTCTTCAACAATTGTATGTTTTCCATGGCTTTGGGTTCTAATATTCCAATTGTTTGTGAAAATGAATAATTTCTGTTTCAGCACTAATATCCCAGTGACTATGCTTCTTTATGGTCTAGGGATGTCACCATTTTAAAATCTACTCATGAAAATTCAATATTCTGTATTCTTCCCTGCCAAGTTCCTTCCAACTCTAGAGATTTGTCTTAGTTGTTTCCAGCTTGTCATTGAGATTGATCTTGGAGTTCCTTCTTGTAAGGTTATGTGATTTCCTTTATACCTACAGAGCCTTAATTTGCTTCACCACCACTGTGGATTACTCTTAGGTTCACCTCTTACTTTGCAACCTTTTCAGCAGTTCCTTCCATCTTCACTCTCAGGAAATTGAAGTGACTGAGGTTTCCCATCATGACCTGATGGTAGTTTCCCAGGGGGAATGACATACAACACAAATTGGGAATTTAGGATTTGTTTTGTCAGCTTCCACAATTAATATGCTCAAATACCATTGAATATCTATCGCCTGTCTGTCTGTCTGTCTGTCTGTCTGTCTGTCTGTCTGTCTGTCTGTCTATCTATCTATCATCTGTGCATGTTGCAGAAGATGAATGTTTCTAGAGAATACTACATTAATTCTTTCAATTATATTTTAGAANCTATCTATCATCTGTGCATGTTGCAGAAGATGAATGTTTCTAGAGAATACTACATTAATTCTTTCAATTATATTTTAGAATAAAAGTTTTTAGTCCTGTATTAAAACAGATGATCAGGTTTAGCAACATGGGAATGTATTCTGATGTGATAAAATCAGTTTTTAAAGTGAATAATCAAAACAAGTGTATTATTTAATGAGCCTTAGAAAACCTCCCCCCCCCCACCCTTTTGGGCACCAGAGAGAGATTGGAGATAGATTTTTTCACGGATTGGAGAGGGTATGGTTTCACGTGCTCCCTGCATCTCATGGATAGAGCTTTGCTTGTTTGCACAGCCTGGTTTCTGGCATGCCATGGAGTGCTGCTGGTCCACAGGCCCTTTGGTTGGGGACCCTTGCCTTAGACTATTAAATGGCAGGATATGCTTTGGGGTATAATTCTCTTTTACAAAAGTAAAAACTGTGACATTTAAGTCTGGTGACTGCATAAACACATCCATGTGGGATTTTTTTGATGGTTTAGAATGGTTTCTTATTGTCTTCTTTCAGTTTTTTTTTTAAATCTTAGTCTAGTTTATATTCTGGGATTTCATGGTATCTCCCTCCCAAATGATAACCAAGCTGTTGCTTACCTTTTGGGGATTAGCCTAACTCAACTACTTATGGAATATTTATCATTTAAAGCTGATATCTAGGAACTGGAAACATAATTCCTGGATTCTCCAATTAAAGGCTATGATAATTTAACTACATTACTGAAGGTAGATTGATTAAACTAGTGCAAATTCTAATTTATATTATTGTCCATCCTACAACTTTAACATGATGTAGGTGTTGAACAAAATAATTAATTACTCATAAAAACAGTACTTTTCTATCTTCTATATCTTAAAAGTATAATGGAAACAAATCATTTTATTGTCAGTGTAAGGATTATTTCATCTGTGCACTTTGGACATTGTTTATATTTCTCACCATATAATATTCTATATGAATACACACTGGTTTATAATAATATCTTCATCCAATTCCTTAAATGGGAAACAACAATAAATAGCTGAACTGGTTTGTTGT
This sequence comes from Laticauda laticaudata, assembly GCA_004320025.1. NCBI lineage: Eukaryota > Metazoa > Chordata > Lepidosauria > Squamata > Elapidae > Laticauda > Laticauda laticaudata. Next base: position 7,561 of record BHFT01025972.1, read on the forward strand.
GTTATATCTATAAATCCTAAATTTTAATTGTTGAATTTAAACTCTTAAATGTTGAAAGGGAGTTTTGGGACTTTTCATTGTGACCTGTTGCTCTGTTCACTGGATGGGTAAGAGAGAAGAGAGGAAGCAGTGTAAGGAAGCAAAACTTGAGAAAAAGGAAGTCTGATTAAGTTTTGGCTTGAAGTGTCAGTTTTTGGGTTTGTTCCTGCATTGATCTGCAAGGGAATGAGGCAAGTAATGGCCCCTTGGGGACCTTCAGGACTTTCTTCTCAATGTCAGACGTCATTTTCAATCACCCTCTCCCTCCCAGCTATTAATTTTGGCCTGGGATCATGGGGACTTGTCCATCTATCACACCTAATTGACACTAAATGATCTGTCAGTTTATTGATGAACTGCAGGAGTGGAATTGTCACAATATATTTTACTTTCTAACAACTCCTCCTGACAATTTTACCTTGTCCATCTCACTCTCTTCACATAAATCTCCATTGGCCTCTCATTCCTTCTCTTGGGCTGTTCTGGTGCTAGCCGCCTCCACAGCATCAGCACTCATCAAGGACATCAAGATGGCGGTAAAGCTGCAGTCTGTGGGTTTCTTTTTATAGAGTAAATGTTTCAGGAATGTTAACCAGTTCCTGTCCTCTTCTCCTTCATTGTCATTGCCAGGCTGGTTGGCTTTGCACGTCAAGAAAAAGAAACATTATCATCTTCTTAAGATGCTCCTAAAAGTATAGTGTTGACTGTAAGCTTTTGCTTCTCTTTTCTGCTTTCTTTTTATAAAATCCTAAAGAAATCTTTGATCCAAACTATTATTCATATTATTAAAAGGCATGGTCTTCCAGATAGCAACAAGAAAAGATTAATCAATTAAATTTCAAGGCTAAGGGTACTGATTGTCAAGGTGAAGTCAAGCTACAGGAAATAGCATGCCAATATGTGTTACAAATAGAGGCATAATTCTGAAGCGTACCTCTTCATAAAAGTTTTAGAAGGATTGGGTTAACATTTTCTAATCTATTAAAGAATGTGATTCATCTTGTAAGAAAAAAATGGCATTTTAATAGTTTTTATATCTTGTAATACCTTTTACATCTGTTAGATAACTGAAATAGCCAAACTATACCAAGTTCATCCAAGCCTTTGGCAAGGGACAATGAGACCCCTTGCTTCATTCTACTTGGTCTGCCATTCTTGCCACCTTCTATCTTTTTATCACTAATAGTTTAAACTAATAAACTCTCTCTTTGAGGGAGATGGGGAATTCAGAAATATGAAAAATAAACAAATAAATTGTAATTTCTTTGTTTGATTGTTGCACAGGTTCGTTGGAAGTTGGGTGGCATACAAGTTCATTAAATTATGGTTCAGCGCACAGTCAGCCCAGCCAAATGTTTACACTAGCTTTGGCATTTTTATCCACCTATCAAGTCCTTCTCAAGGACCTGGGATAGGGAGATTTTGTTTGATGGTGTTAAGGATATTGTTGCAGGATGTAAGCAGTTCCAAGTAAAGTTGACATTTGCAATTGACTGATGATGATTTTGTTAATGCCAGTGGTGTTCCAGTGGACCACCGATTGTTTTGGGATCGCGGCCAAAATGCCTATCATTATTATTATTCTCTTGCTTTTTTGTCACAGTCATTCTATTTCTATTTGCAAGTCTTTGTTTTTTGTGATTTTCTCCAATTTTTTATCTCAGTAAAAGAGAATATTTGTAGCTCAGGGTTGAAACGAAGGTCCTTGGCGCTTCTGAGCTTGTTTGTTTTCTTGCACACATTTCATTACCTAAACTAGTAACATCATCAATGCTAGTAAAGAGTAGGGTTTGAGTTTTTATTCTAGTGGCTTTCCTGTCAGCGTTGATGAGAGTGGTATTGGAAATTCTTTGGTTGGACCATTTACTGTTAGCTTCTTTGGCAGTTCCTTGGTTGGAGTGTTATTTACTTCATGATTGTTGGTCTGATGTTAATCTAGGAGCTAATCTATGTTCATCTGGGTGTTGATTGCTGGTGGGGAGGTATTTGAATTCTTCTGAAAGCTTGGCATTCTGAGAAATTGGTCACCAATGGACACATATACATGAACAACATTTACATACTGTGCAAGAGACAATCAACAAGCCAAAAAGGGTACAAACAGACCAAAACACCTCCCGATCAGCAATCAATACTCAGATGATTGTCTGTTTGAATTCTAAAGTCCCAGAGCACTTTAGTTTCTTCATTTTCCATTACTTTGTCTATTTTGTGGTTCCACCAATTCTTCAAGTTAAACCTAACAAGGAACTAAGAATTATTAAGGTATTGTCTAAGATTACTGTTATTAAATTTTATCTTAATACCTTTGTCTTAATGAACAATTAATCAGTGGAATAACTTGCCTCCAAAAGTTGTAAATGCTCCAACATTGGAAGTTTTTAAGAAGAAATTGGATAACAATTTGTCTGAAGTAGTGTAGGGTTTCCTGTCTGAGCAGGGGGTTGGACTAGAAGACCTCCAAGGTCCCTTCCAACTCTCTTATTCTATTCTATCTTCATCTTTATCCAGGAGCTCAGGGTGGCATATGTCGTCCTATTATTTTCCATTACAACTTTGCATGTAAATTGGGCAGAGAGTTAGTGATTGTCAGAAACTCAACGAGAGAATTGCCACCACTGAGAGGGGATTGCTACATGGCCCACACCAGTAGTGATTCAACACCTTAACCCAGGGGTTCTCTGCTGGGGGGTTCACAGGGGTTCTGTTAAGCTAAGATTCTGTGCACTTCAGAGAACCCCCAAATCCCACTCCTGGCTGGCCCCACCCACCCCTCCCCTCCCAGCAGTCCCCACATAGCCCATTTTTGATGCAGGTAAGTGCAGGGCATGCACGGAAGCTTGAGGAGGGCGTAAAATGAGAAGGCTGTAAATGGGCCTGTTTCTGGCTTCCAGAGAGCCTCTGGAGCCTGGGGAGGCCATTTTTGCTCTCCTGGAGGCTCAAGTAAAGCCTCCAGAGCCCGGGGAGTACAACCTCTCTCTGCTGTGGTGCAGGAGACCATCTAGGTGACGCCCACCCAGGAACCAGGCAGAGAACTCTTCGCTAAAATTTTTGAAGCCCATCCCTGCCTTAATACCATTCTGGCTCTTATACATTGCTTTGCATTTATTTCACAAAATTTTGTAATCAGTATTTCCTTCCCAAGATTTTAGGAATGTTAATATTCAAATAAAGAGGTTACATTTTTTCTTTGAAAGACTATATAATACATTGCCCTGTTGGATGATACAACTCAGTGGTCCCCAACCTTTTTTGTACCAGGGACCAGTTTCACACAGAAACACTTTTTCGAGGACCAGAAAAATCAATTCTTTCCCAATAGTAAAGGGCTTCTTAGCTTTACCAATACGGTCCGCGAAGTTAGGCGCGGAAGTTAGCACGGAAGTTAGGTGAGGGCGGAAGTGTTTGTCTTTCAAAATAAGACACCCGGAAGCAAAAACATATTTTTATATATATTTTAATCACGATTATTCATTCTTTGTTGCCCAGTACAAAATGATCCACGGACCGGTACCGGTTCGGGGCCCGGTGGTTGGGGACCCCTGATATAACTCATATGTAACTAAGGTACAGCTAACAAGACTTATCCTTTCATACATTTATGATAATCCCATCCAAAAGTGAACAATCCTTTCTGTTTCTGTTTAGTTTTTAATACAAATAAAAAACATGAATGTAACTTTTTTGGGGGGAATTGCCTAACCATGATGCTACTTTTTGTCCCCAAACTCAAGCAAACACAGTAAAAAGAGATACTTCAAGAAATCCTGCACAGTTTAGATAGCAATAAAAGTCTCTAATTTTGCTATTCGAACTACATTTTTATATACATATGTATATATGTTATACGTATATAGATGTATTTTATGTATATTATTACCTCTTTTTATTCATTCCTAAATAAAAATAGAGTGTATAACAGCCAGACATTTGAATTTTTAGCAGATATGAAGTTTATAAGTAGAAATGGAAATCCATATATAGATCAAAATACTTTTCTGGAGAGTATTAGAAAGTAGATTAAATGCAGAATTCCTGCTTTTAGGTGTTGGGAGTCCTGCCATGATTCTTTAGTTTATAGTAAATTACTGCCCAGATTGTGTATCACAACAGTTAAAAACCTCAGCCTTGCAAATTGTTCTGTTGTAATTTATGCCTAAGAGACGAAACTGTTTCCCCCCCCCCATTCCTTGAGTAGGGGGGCTATCAGTGCATACCCCTAATATTGTTACTAGTTTTGTTCAGATGCAGGGATTTTTAATATGATCAAGCCTAGCAACTGGGTCTACTTTTCCTTTGATGAATCCTTTTTTCAAAAATAGAATTTCTGTGAACATCAGTACTTTCTTTTCCTTTCTGTTCTTCTAGCAAGAGGGCATCTTCAAGGAGCTTTCGTTTTGCAGGTCATTCATAAAAGAGAAACAACTTAGGCTAAGCAGTGCATTCACTTCCATTTGGAAACATCCCCTTCAGCTGTGATGGGTCTTATGCATTTGGACCTTCAATACCTTTGATATTCTACTCACTGACTTCCTGCAGAGCTCAGACGGTCCCATTCTTCATAACTGGCAATACTGAGGAAATTTTTATTTGTTATTTTCCAGAAGTAAAAAGTCAAGCAGCGTATTTCTGTGAACATATATTCATATGCTTTTCATTGCTGGAAATTTTCAAAGTAATAAGATTCCTTGAGTACAACATTGCTTGTTGCTGAGTTCAGTCAAGTCTTCAGTATTCAGAATCTCAGCTAAAAGTCATTGTTAAAGCTTGCAGAATATAGTAACCATATCATTCCATCCACTCAATGAATGCAAACCTTCTGTACTTCATAGATTCTTAAAATATGATCAAGAATTTTGAGCTAAATGGCAACTTGAATAAATATTTAGCAAAAATGAGATTTCTCTACCTTTGCATGATTCCTATGAACTGGTACATTAGTTTTTTGCTTTATTTTTTTTAAAGCAGAACTTCACTAGAAGTGGGTAATTTAAAGTGGAGGTACAGTATAGGAAAAAAAGGAAATGTAAATACTATTATAAGTTTAGTCAGAAGGGGGCAAACATTGCACAGAAATAAGTACACATTCCAGTCTTTGTTTCAGAGGCATTCCTAATTATGCCCCATGCCATTCTCTACTCATTTAATTTTGTGATAGTTTGTTTAGTATAAACAAAAGCTTTGCTTGCACAACTTGCTTAATTGGTCATGGGAGGAGCCATTATTTGAATACCTAAATCCAAATATTAAATTAGAGATGTTAATGATAACAGTTTAATTCAAAATAATCCCAGATTTTGTTGGGGTTAGATGCCATCCTCATTTCAGCAATGTCATGCAAACATTGGTTATCCCATTCAAAGTGAAACAGTTGCCCAGCCCCATTTATTCAGTCTTCTGAGAGTACACAGCACAGATCCATTGGAAACGTCAAGTTCTACAAGCTGCTGAACAATTTTTTGACAATGATTGGCTGTAGAAATCAATCAAGTTACTTACTTATTACTTATCCACCTGAGTAGGATTCTTTGTGGTTACTGCCAATTGGAAGAACTCATCAGAGGCTCTTATGCCAAAATTCAAAATATTTACACAATATTCCCTGACAAGGTGCTCTGGATCTCTAGGATGCACTCTCAAGGTTAATCCTGCTATCTTCCCTTTGTCCTGGGTTCTATATGCCAAGGCTTAGTTCTTTTTCTGTTACTTTTCTGCTTCATTAGTTTTGTTTTCCTTGCAAGGAGTACAATTATTTTTCTTTCTTATGAATTTCACGTGGAGGGGTTAGTTATCAGTCAGGGCTACTTGAACAGGAGTCATTATCTCTGATCTTCTACTCCCTAAGAGGATCTTGTATTATGGAGAAGGATGGTGTTGCTGCAAGGGAAGCAAATAACAGGGATAGACAAGTAGAGAAAATTGTAAGCGTTTGTTTGGGGCCCCGGGTCTTGCCATCATTCTTTTCATCTCCCTTCCATACCACTAATACTTGTATGATCAATGAAAAGAGACTGGTGATATCATAATGCTTGCCTGTGGTCCTCATTGATTTCGGCCAAGATTGGAGAAAACAGTTGAAGCTCCTATTTTCCTAAAATTTGATTCTATCTCATTCAGTGTGCCTGAGTGCCAGTAGAATTCTAGTAAGGAGGTTTGACTTCATTATTCTAATAGATGATTAAATAAGTATGTTGTGCAAATAGGATCAGAAAATATCAGTCTGTAACACAACTGGAGAATAATGTGACTATGTTGCTGGGGTATTATTTTATTTTGTTTATTTATATCCCACCTTTATTTTACTTTATTAACTTACTTTATTTACTTTATTTATTTACTTTATTTACAAATAACTCAAGGCAGCAAACATATCTGAAACACCTTCCTTCTCCTATTTTTCCCCCACAACAACAACAGCATTATGAGGTAAGTTGGACTGAGAGTGAGTGACTAGCACAGGGTCACCCAGCTGGCTTTCATAGGTGGGACTAGAACTCAGTCTCTTGCTTTCTATTCTTGGTGCCTTAACCACTAGACCAAGCTGGCTCTCTAAGTATGCTGGTCTAATGAAGAAGGAGAAACCCAAACTGACTCTTTGTAGGAAAACCACCTTAATAGAGCTTTTTGCTTTTCTCAAAACTCATCTGCACATTGTTTGCATAGTGCATTTTAATCTTCTAGATAATTTACCTATTCTACTTTCTTTTGTCTCCTTTGAACTGAATGTGCTATTTAACTGTGTTTTCAGCATTTCTAGCCAACAGTGACATATTCCACATGGTTGTGCCAAGGCAATAAATAACCTGATGTTATTTACATACATTTCTCTAGCCTAGAAGATGACTGTTGCATAAAGGTGTCATCAGGCTAATATTTTGCACCTAATATTTGGAATTGATAGTAAATGTGTATTTTTTATTTCTCTTGCTTAGAAGCTGCCCTGAAATCCCTTTTGCATTAAGGTCTAAAAATAAATAATTAGTTCTTAAGCAAGTTTTAGGAAAACAAAATTAGCACCTCAAATGGTTTCGTATGATTATTTTACTACTTATGTCTAACAATTTTTTTTCTCATAGTCTCTTTCAGTTCATGCTTTTTTATCCAGTATTCATCATAATTCCTTGTGTTATTTTTTTCTTCTCTCCCTTAACAATATGAAATACATTCATTTTCTGTTATATGCCTTTACAGCAGACTGACTTGCAGCTACATGAAATATAAGTACAAGAAAGAAGAATAACTAGCCTTTGTGGGCTAGAGATATTAACGAATTTCAAGGGCATTTGCCCACATTTATCCCACTTATGTCACCTGTTAAAACAGGTTAACGGTGTCTAATTAACCGCTGAACGTTGTCATCCTGCATGAATTTAGTATCTTGGCTCTTCCTGAAGCTTAGCTATTTTATCTCTATTAAATCTTTTCAATATTCCATTAAATAGGAATAAAATGTTTTAACAAAGAGGATGTCTACATTATTGCTGTCTTTCACCCTTCAGCACTTAACCTCTGAGATATAACATTTATAGAGAATTGCTTTCTCACTCCAAACCTAGAAAACTGCTTAGCAGTGAGAGGAGAAGAAAATCTGAACATCTCTGTTGTATACACAGGTGTATAGGAAAGCTGCTTCCATTTCAAACATTTGTCCTGTAGTACATATCTGAAAAAGGAGGAGTTCTACCTAACAATATATTTTATTTGTTTTAGCCAATGTTTCAGAACAAATCATGGCATAGCTTTCTCTCTTTTTAATAATTCTCCTCGACTTCCAGCCACAATTGAACCCAAAATTTTTATTGTTAAGTGAGACATTTGTTAAGTGAATTTTGCCCCATTTTACATCTCTTCTTGCCACAGTTGTTAAATGAATCACTGCAGTTGTTAAATTAGTAACAAGATTGTTAAGTGAATTTGGCTTCCCCATTGGCTTTGCTTGTTGGAAGGGCACCAAAGGGGATCACATGACCTCTGGACATTGTAACCATTCTAAATATGAACCAGTTGCAAAACATCTGAATTTTGAACAGGTGGACTATGGGAATGCTGCAATGGTCATAAGTGTGAAAAATGGTCATAAGTCACTTTTTTCAGTGCCATTGTAACTTTAACGGTCACTAAATGAACCGGATGACCTGTGTTTTCTTTATGAAATAGATATGATATACACATAAAAAGAAATAGGCATTATCTCTGAAATTTTCAGTGATACCTTTTTGTAAAAGCAGAATATGTTGTGGTAGAGTACAGCCTTATTATGTACCTTGTCATGCTGTGCTCTTTGCTCTAGGGAATGGAAAAAGAGTCTTTCCCAATGTGCAGAGTTAAAAAACTTCATCTTGTGAAACAGTCAAAGCAATCAGCAAGTGATGGAGTATCTGTTAAAAAGAAACCTGACATTTAATTAACTTTTCAAAGTGCTGGTTCAGCAACCTCTATGTTCTACATTTTGAATATTGAACAAGCACTCCTAATCGGATCTGAATTAGTTCTGGGCTTGCCGGCGTGGTGAAGAACAAACGAGTTGTCTGCTATCTTCTGCCCCATCTTCACAATATTATTAACTAATAATATGTATTTAATATTCATGTAATAATATTTAACTATTATTAAAAACTGATAATAATGCAACCAGATTTTGCCCAATCTTTAGGGCATCTAAAATCAGCACTTCCAGGATTATAAGAGACAGCTGGGTTTAATAATCTTTTATAGTTAAAAGTAGCAGGGCAACGGTAGGGTTGTATCATAATCTTCCTTTGAGAGTTAAAAAAAAGCTTTATTCTTCCATTGCTTTAATTTTGAAAAATATTCAGAGGCTGCTTTTCGGATAATAGTATTAAAAATATTTCCCCAGAATTCAATGTATTCATGATTCAATGTATTCAGTTCAGCCCTGAGAACAATTTCAGATGTTACAAAAAAGTAGCAATAGTGATATTGTGAATAATTTGTGTGTCTTCATTTGGTTCTTGAATAAAATGAACTATGGGAATTTTTGCATCTCTTCTGTGTATGAATGCAGAGTCTTGCAGTGGATGTGGGAAAATTCCATTCCAAGAGATTTCACATTAAAAGAGTTAAAGAAAAATTGCTGACCTATCAATGCAGATGAGTTGAGAAGAAAAACAAAAAACATTGAGGTGGTTTTGTATTAAATAGTTTGTGTTTGATATTTAATTTATTTATATTTAATTATTTATTCAAATGTATCTGCTCCTAATCTTTTCATTATTGATGACTTACAACTTAAGAGACAAAGCATCAACAAGATGATAAAAGTAGGCTATAGAATCAAATAGAAATAGATATTAAAACATATTTATTATTTATTAAATTTCTGTGCTGCCCATCTTACTGATTAGAGTGCCTCTGTAAAAATAAGTAAAATAAATAAAGCTGCAATTGCTTTGAGAAAAGTACAAATATTCTCCTGAAGACTGGATACTGTTTGCTTTTTAATTTTTAGTGACATAGAATAAAATAGACAGTGATGAAACAACCAGGGTACTTTTTAAAAACTCCACCCCATCTAATTAGCCTGCAGTTATTGTACTGGGTCAGGGCTTTCTCAATATCTTCTCTTCAGACTGGAGTCAAAGATTAAGGTTGGGTTTCATCAGCTCATGGATAATACTTAACCCCAAATAGAAGCATCTAAGAACAAAGCCATAGTCAATAGTAAGTCAAATGAAATGTAGTGAATTTGGACAGCTAGATCAGTAAAGCTAGTTGCAGTAGAATTTGTGTTTTAGTTTAATTTGTGAACTCTTCTCCAGGCTGTGTGTTTGGATATATGTTCTTCTATAAGATCCTGGGCTGGAAGGAACTGACAGAGATCAGGTTCTCCATTAAACATTTATTCGTTTTTCCTTCCTTCCCTCTTATTTTTCCCCTCAGATCTGTCTATGTCTTTTACATTGTTAAATATAATAAAGTTCCAAATTTCTTAATGAGCTAGTGGTACACGTTCTAGTAAAGGTATTTAGTTTTTAGAGATATGAAGGAAGGGAATTTCTCAATTATTCCTCTTCTGATAAATCAGTGACAAAGAGGATTTCTTTGAGGTAAAGTAACTGGTAGCAGCATACTTAATTCTCAGGCATTGAAGAGAGTACAGACGTTGCAGGAGAAAAGTTAATAGAGTCCTTGTTGGAATCATTGGATACCAAGCCACCATATACCATGCTGATCACATCCTACTTGCAAGTTTCCATTCGTTCAAACAATCTAGGATCTCAGAATTAAAACCAGCAATTTAGGTTTATCAAACTATTGCCTTCCTCAGCACTGATGTGATATGTGGCTTTTATCATTTTACTTGTTTCTTTATTGTATTTATATCCTGCCTTTTCTTTGTGAGCTTAAGACTGTGTTCAGTTTCGCCTCACAATGGCAGCTCTGTGAGGTAGAGTGACTAGCTCAATGCTAAAAAAGAACCTGAAGGAAAAAAAAGAACTGATCTGGCTTCTTTGCTGTACCCTCAATGAATCAAAGATGATCTTTTTATTTGAAAGATGAATAATTTGGAGAAAATGTAGATTTCCTTTCAGATAAATGCATTGAATCAAAATGTACTGCTCCTGAAATAACACTTTGAAAAGTTATTGTGAGCTTTGTTTTTCCATTGTTCAATGTAGGCCTTTGTTGTCTTTTAGGTCAAAAAAGAAACCTGCAGAACAAGAAGTTGAAGAGTAAGTGACTCCCTTATTGTCTACTATGTTTCCACATAAATGTTAAGAATTTTTTTTTTCATTTTCATCATTTTATGTTTGTGGCTACTGCCCCTGTATATATTTTTGTAGATTTTGGTCATGTGTATTGAAATGGTTATAAGCTATTAAGGTTATGCAGTGATCTAGATTTAAAAGGAAAAAAGGTAATTTATAACACATATGGCTGCACCTGCATATTCATCCTTTGATCAAAGATAACAGCCTGAGTTCTTATAGTATATGATCCTGGGAAAAGGCACAAGTTGGCAATATGTGCAAAGATCTGTACCTATACATGCTCCAAATCATCTTTTCTTGGAAACTAGATTGCTGTACAATCTTATGAACTATTTTCTTAAATGCCAAAGGGAATAGATTGAAGTCTTATGATCTCCCAAAGAGCTGAAGTATTATATAAATAATTTAAAATAATAATTATATATTTGGAAGCCATTCTTAAAAAGCTGCTTTCATTACTGAGGCTTGTGCTTGGATTTTTACAATGGTTTGTCTATCTGTTTGTTCATTAAATTTATATGGTTGCCCATGACTCAGGATAAAAGAAAAGTAGCAATATTAAATCTCCAACAGATGGCAGTACAGATGCACTAGAACTTCTGAAGTCTAGTTTAGCATCTGTTCTTTCACTTCGATTGGTGAGAATTTGCTATAAGAAAAGTGATGATGCTATTGTTTGTGAAATATCATCCTGTAGTGAGTACTTGTCAGTACACTTTAAACAGCACATCATCAACGTACGACTCTTCAAGACTGCTAAATGCAGTTGTTTATGGCAATGTGGCTTTGTGAAGCAAATACTGTGCATCATTGAGCCAAAAAATGTAATGATAAACCAGAAAAAGCTGATTTCTCTGTGGGATTAAGAATGAAGTGCATGACCTGTGGCAACAACTGTCAAGTTTCACATGAGAAAGTTTGATGAACTAAACTTCTTTGGAAGGAATAGCAAATTGAAGAGAAAACCTGCAAAAGTGTAGACAGAGCACAGTGAACACAGCAAACACCAAAGAACCAATGAGTGGACCATTTTTTAAAAACCTCTCCAGATAACAAGAGGATAGGCGATCACCCACATATGCTCTGGGTATCTGTTCCCTGTGGAGACTCAGGAGCTTGAACAATGGGAGACAAAAAGATTAGCCATCTTGCTTGCTATTGCAGCAGTGTAGAGGGAGGAGTGGCAGAACCTGGGGGAAGAGTTAAAGCAGGAATCAGCCCATGTAACCAGAAGCAGACTAAGCCCAAAGTCCCTTGAAATCTGTTGACCTTTATTTCATTCCTAATAGATACTCTGTTTCTCCAACAATACGGCCTCCCCCAAAAGGAAGTCCCAGCATGTTTTATAGGCATGAAATGAAATTAAGTCTCTCCCCCCAAATTAAGGCCCATATTAAAACATGTGAAATGGGGGGGAATGGTGGGGGGGGCTTGCAGTTAGGAAGTACTTTTGTTGCACACCTGGATATGGCGCTGCCTGCGGTGACCCCGATACAAAGTGTCCCACCAACGCCGAGATCCACATCTAAGCCGTTGCCACCCGCCCGCCCAAAGATGGAAGGGGGGGGAATTAAGTCACCCCCGAAAAGACAGCCTAGCCATTTTTTCGGGACTCAAAAATAAATAAGACCTGGCCTTATTATATGAGAAACACGGTACTAACCACGAGCAGAGAATATTCTTGTGTATAGGCATGAATAGCAATAAATCAGTTTAATTGGATCTTCACCTGTGGATCTGATCCTTCATGCCTGACAAGAAGAGCCTTTTAAAAGACGCTACTTTTGCAATTCTCTTTAATCACTTTTAGAATTTTCTTATTAACCATCTTAACACTATTGAGACCTTTGGAACAACAAATTTGAAAAGTTGCTGGGTGAGTTTAGCTGCAATAATGAACAAAAGAAAAATTAAGTACAAGCTTAAAAATAAAGAATTTGAAATAAACGGCAAAAAGCTAAATATGATTTTGATCTAAGAAATGGATTAAAGGTCAAGTTAAATTTGGAATGTTGACATTTACTATAAGATTTTAGAATTAATTACAAAAAATAAATAACCTCTCATGTGAACAGAATTATTTTAGCTATCCTTGTTCATAAGAACAGATAAATGACTATTATTTTAGAACTAGAAGCTATAGACGACTATAAAGATTTTAAATGGATCGAAAAAAATACAAGCTTGCTTTTGGTACTGGTTAACTGGGATTTACAAAATGACACAAAATATCATAACATTGGAAATATTAAAGAGGATCTTTGAAGAATTGAATTAGAAATTAATAGCTACAACATCAACAGTTTCAGTAAAGATGTCAGATTGTATGGATAAATTATGTTAAAATATGTTAAAGAGGAAACAGTAGATACAAATTTCATCTAACGACAGCCAAGAGAATGATTTTAAAAAGGACAAATTTTTATTGTCCTTTATTATTGGATTATTGGATATATTAAAGAAAATGGCTGAGGTTTTAAAAATTATAAGGGAAATGCAAATGGCAAATCAAGAGAATGACTTGGAAAATGTTTTCTTATCAAATCTAGAAAAGAAGCTTGTTAAACCCTTGAAGTCTGGAGCTAATTTCAAGGATATTTTTTCTTGTTCCATTTATTAAAATATCCCCATTCAATCTAAAATTATGGAATTAGAGCTATTAATTTTGATTCAGTCTTCAGATATGGTATTTATTGGTATCAATGTAATTGTGAATCACCAAGATTAAGATATGCAAAAAGATATGCAAAGATGCACTCTCTTTTCCAATAATTTGTAGGTTCTTTTTAGAGCCAAAAATGCTATATGGGTTTCTTCAGAGGAAAACTTAAGATGTTGTTTTATACACTTGCCTCTAATGGTGACTTCACTTTGTAATATTTTTCAGTCATCGCCTAAGACAACAGAGTACAGAGGCAGATAATGGAGAAGGTACAAATTTCCCTTTTAATTGAAATTATGATAGACTCATGTTTCTGATGACTTCAGTTACAATACATGAATTCAACTTTTATTTGGCCGGAAGATAGCAAAGAAATTCAGGATATCTTTCTAGTGTAATTTGTATATTATTATACATTTTATTCTATTTGTTTTTGGTTTTGATATCAAAAAGTCATTTGAATATTAATGTATATTATTAATTTACAACTATTTAAATATTTTAATATCCAATTTTTCTTCAATGTATGTTTTTAAGGCAAGCAGTTTAATAAATTCTTATTAATGCTTCCCCAACTGTATGGGATACAGTTGAATGAAAAAGTAGAACAGCTAATTGAATTTGCATATCTTGGTAAAATGCTCACTAAAGATGGGAAAATATATGAAAAGATTTTAAGATATTCAAATGGTGATAAAATGTGGGTTCTGTGGTGAAGAATGAATTTGTTGAAAGAACAAAAATGGCCAATCTTTCTTATTTTGAATATTTATATAGCTGCCTATCTTATATTGAACTCTGGGCAGCTACCAATCAACATTTTTTTAAAAAAATGAGTAATACACCAACATGTTATATACACTTATTAAATGTTTAATATTTAATTAAACATTAAACAAACTGCTGCCAAAGTTAACATACTGTATAATCAATCCTTCATTAGAATCTCTCATCCACCTCACCCTATCTCAGTGCTTTGGGGGAAAGCCATGTCTTTAGTGCTTTTCAGAAAGCTAGAGGGGTAGAGCCTATAAACTTTAAGAGAAAAGAATTTTTATAGGGCAGGGGCTATCCCGGAAATGGCACATTTCCTACATTCCATAAAATGGCAATGTTTAAGGGAAGGGACTAGGATCATGCCCATCCTATCTGATCATGTTAGGACAGGTATATGTCCTTAGGGATAGATGGTCCTGCAGAGAACCTGGCCCCATGCCTACCTTTCTTTTACATGTAAGTCAGACTTTGGTAAGTTAAGGGAAACATGAAATAAAATATAATGGGAATTATGTGTGGTAAAATAAAACAAAAGGTCAAAAAATTAATGGGAGCTGGATTAGTGGGAATACAAAATTAGTAATTCATATGAAATAACTATATTGATATAGTTTGATGATAAAAGACAGAATAGATGAACAGCAAACAAATAAGAAGGGAGATGAATGGGTAAAACAGAAGGAGGATCAAAAAATTGTAGTTAAACGGACATAGAGGTGAGCTGCAAAGAAGAAAACTCAATATAGGAGGTGATATATATATTTGATAAAATCAAATGAGTAAGAAAGATGAATGATGTTGGTATAAATTATATTTAGCTATATTTCCTGTTCTTATGCTTTCCTTTAAAAATGTGCTTTCTTTTTCTTATCCTATATACCATTATTTTTCCCAAATTTGTATGTACTACATGTATACTTTTAAATGTATCTTTTAAATGTATCTGTATCTTTTTGAAAATGTTTAAACAAAGAATAATGGCACCAGCTAATCCCATTGTTGGGTGTCTATGTTATAACTGACATTTCATTTGTTTTTGACATCGCTATTGCACTTTTTCATTCAGCTCTAATAGAGTTATGAAAATTAAAAACTTCACTTAAAAGAAATCCAACAAATTTCCTGAATTTAAATTCTGTTTTCGATATGGGATTCATAAGTAAGGTTTGCATAGATGAAATAGTAGAGTTTTATCAATGCATCATATCTTTGTGGTGCACATATGTATATGGATATACTTAACCAATGCACATTGAATGATTAGTGGAATGACTTCAGTTATTTCTGTCTTGTTTTTATCTTGATTTTAGACTTAGAGACAGACTAGCTTTCACCATTAATAGGATTTAGTAGATGACAACCCCAGGAATAATAAACTCTTGCAAGCAACAAAAACTGTTTAATTCCTAAAAGATAGACCTGGTTGAACCACTTTTGGCCAGGGGCAATTGAGGACTTAATATTGTGTATGTAGCAATCTGGGTGATCTAAGAGAAAAGCGTTTAAGGGTAATTGCTCAATTTTCTATCCATGTCAACAGGGAAAATGGGCAGAAGTGACTGAACTCAGCTTAATAATAGAGCTGGATGAGATGGGAGATGCCAGGCTAAAATGGGAATTGAAAAAATGCTATCTGTTAAGAATTTCCACAGAGCAAGGTACTTATTCCAAGCTCAAACTGCTTTATGGGTCTAAATTTAAAAAAAATAAAGTCTTTTAAAATAATCAATTTGCAAAAAGTGGGACCCTATTCTTTGGAAATGTTTTATTTCTTCACTTTTCTTGATTTGCTAAGAACAAATAAGTATAGTTACTTATAACTTATATAACGTATAGTTACTTGTAATATCATCATTACTAACTTAATTAAGATCTTCATTCTGATTGCAATTATATCCTGCTATTCATTAAGACCTTATTTTATTTGTTAAGTTCTTCATTAAGAACATAAGCAATGCCCTTTTAAATCAGACCCTTGGCTCATTTAGTTCAGCAATCTGTTCTCACAGTGGTACAACTGACTACATAAGGAAGTCAGCCAATCTCCAAGCAGAAGGACTTCAGAGGCAATCAAACTTCCATCCAGGCTAAGCATCTCATGGAAACAAATTCCAAAGTTTAGCTACAGGTTGTGTGTAAAAAAACCCTTTTATCTGTCCTGATTCTTCCAGTATTCAATCTTATTATTTGAACTCTAATTCTAGTATTTTGAGAAAAGAAAAACAACTTCTCCTTTTCCACTCAATCTACCCTATGCACAATTTTGTACATTTCAATCATGTTTCCCCTCATTCACCTTCTAAATTAAAGACTAGCTGAGCTTGTTGAGCAGAAAGGTCGGCAGTTCGGTGGTTCGAATCCCTAGCAGTGTGTAATAGAGTGAGCTCCGGTTACTTGTCACAGCTTCTGCCAACCTAGCAGTTTGAAAACATGTAAAAATGCAAGTCGAAAAATAGGAACCACTTTGGCAGAAAGATAACAGTGTTCCGTGTGCCTTTGGTATTTAGTCTTACCAGCCACATGACCATGGAGACGTCTTCGGACAGTGCTGGCTCTTTGGCTTTGTAACGGAGATGACTTCTCAACTAACTCTGTTTATGGGAAATGCAGCTAGGAAATTAACTATGGAATAGAAAAGCAGGAATCATGCTCTTGCATTTGATTGTCCTGAGCAGGTCAACTTTGTACTTCTCTTGAATTGCATCATTTCAGTGTTACTTGTTGCTACAAATGAAACCTAAAGCTACAAATGTTAAATGCTAGTCCTTAACAACACTTCATTTAGTGACCATTCAAAGTTATAATGGTATTAAAAAAAGTGACTTATGATGATTTTCACACTTACAACATTGCAGCATCCTCATGGTCACATGATTTACATTTGGATGCTTGACAATTGACTCACATTTTTGATGGTTGCAGTGTCCCAGAGTCATATGATCCCCTTTTGCAACCTTTCAATAAGCAAAGTTAACGAGGAAATTAGATTCACTGAACAGCCATGTTACTAATTTAAGAACTGCAATGATTCACTTAACAAATGTGGCGAGAAAAGTCATAAAATGGGGAAAAACTCACTTAACAAATTTCTCACTTAGCAACATAAATTTTGGGTTCAATTGTGGCTGTAAATTGAGGACTACATGTATCTGAGGACATGGATAAGTTAAAGGCAAAAGCTCTACTCAATCTATATGACAACAGAGTTGAGTGAAAGTATTTTTTGTCTTCATATATAGTCTGGTACATATATGTTTTATTTATTATGTTTGCTATTTGTAAGAGGACCTTAAACCAGATGTTGCATCGTAGAGGGGGTTCATTCTTCTTCAGTTTCTATGCCAGCTATGTTTCTTACTGAAATTCCTCTTTACTATTCTTTTGAGAAAATTGATTGAGTACTTTACTAATTATTTTGAGATTCACAGCACTTCAGTTGATTCTGTCTTAAACAATTAAATATTATTATTTAAATATTAAACAATTAAATGAAATATTATTTTTAACTAGTTTAAACATGAGCATTTATTGCAGATCAAAGTGCTTGCATTATAACTGAGATATCTTGCCAAATACTAACCACCAAAACTACAGAATATTTATAGTTCTGGTGGTCAGAAGTGAGGAAAATAAGATGCAGCTGCTGCAGAAGGACATTGTAGGTTGAATAAAATGAAGGAGGAAGTGTGTGAAGTTTTATATAAAAATATATTTTATTCTTTATGCTGTTTCCATCTTTCCTTAAATTATTAACAGAATCCACAATGGACTGAGAATCAGTGTCTCCACTAGATAATTGACAGTTATGCTGAAACTAAGTTAATCAAGTAAAAATTGCAAATGGCAAAAAATCTTTTACTCAAACTTCCTCAAATCCCCCCAAAGTTACCCAGACGTAATCCACATATCAAGGATAAGGATTGCAAACACAGAGTTAATTAAATTAGGTCTCCCAGTGGAACGGTATGTTCACAAAAGTAAGCATCACAGATATACTTACATAGATGTCCCTCAAGTGTCACCCTAGAATCAGCACCTAGACACTTTCACATCCACAACAAACTTCTCTTTATAACTGTATTACTGTACCCCATTTCTCTGCAGCTGCCCTTAAAGGCAAAGCCTTTGCTTTTAGGAATAAATATTTCTTCTTTCCTCACAGCTGTCTGGATCTCATTTTTATTTATACTTGCACAATCCCAGTTCAGTTTGGAACCTCTAATTATTCTTCTAACAGAAGGAACAAACCAAAAATAATTATTTAAAGTTTTAATTTAACTTAGTATTTTATGCAGGTTGATAGTATAATAGATTTGCACCACAGTCAAACAATTACTAGAGAGTAAAATTATTATAAATGAGCAAAGAAAATATTTATAAGAATTACCAATTTTTATGGTAAGCTTGATCAGCAGTCAGTAAGTATGACAGCAATGAGGCATCTAAAAAGTTTATTTCTGAAATCTTAATGCTTTGTTAAAAAATTACATTTTATGACTCTGGAAATAAATGGTTAAAACACTATGCAATAACATTTGTATAAAGGTGTTGGATAATGGTAAGTGCGTGTGTTTTGGAATGTTTGATATTTTCATGCCAAAATTCTGAAAAACAGTAGATTGCCATATTGTAGCTGTGATTGTTGAGTCCTTAAGTGTGGTTGATGGACTAAGTTTATCTAAAAGACCCTTTAAGAAAAGCTCTTGAAATATGATTACAGAACTGAGGTGCCATCATTTGAAAGTGCCTAAGGCAAGTTCCTTTGAAAATTGCAGCTGTGGAGGGACAGCAAGAGAGCTGCACAGCCCTTAATTGTAGTGTTTTTCCCTCAGGATTTGCTCCCCCCATCAATTTCTCATCTGATATCAGCACGAAAGGAAGCAGCAATTGGAGTCCTTGTCTGAATTATGAAAATCTGATTCTGAGTGACTGTGATCAGTCCCTGTGGCTGTCAGCTATAACGGCTTCATGTGCAAGGAAGAGGCTTCTGAGAAGTTTCTGGATATGAAAATGTCATGAATTCTACTAATCATATATATGTATAAAATCATACATATTCACAGTAAGAAATTGAATGTAAAGAAACTCAATTTGTCTTATTTTTTTCCATTATGATGGGAATAATTGAATCCTTTTCAATTATGAAAAGGATTAAATAAAACAGATACATCTGTACTTTAACAGTACTGAATAAGATATTTATGAGAAGTTCCTTTTTGATCATATATTAAAGTAGTCCTCATGAATGTAACTGTACAGTATAATAATACAGACTTTCTATTTTCTTTCCCTTTCTACTTAAGGAATATATTACTATCTCAACACAACTACTGCATAAATAGGCACTAGTATTATTTAATATTATTTAGTTTTGGTAGTTTTAACAGAATTATGATGATAATCACTATTTGTTTTAGAAACATTTTAGAGCTTTATAATTATTCCTTCTTTATATTTAAATTTATATTTCCTGATGACTTCAAAGTAGCTTTTTCTATATGACTTACAGTTTTTCCTATTAATTCACATTCTGAGTTTTGAACATATTCTATCCAATAAAGATTTTTACTGTGCTTCCTATGCCAGCTCTATTATTGCTTCTTACCATGAGAAGTTTTTCTCAGGTACACTGCATTGAAGAGACATTTTCCTCAGGTAGGCTATATTTCTTTGCAGCTGCTTTTTTTTTTCGACTGTAAAAGAATGATGCATAGTACAAATACTAAAACGTATGTTTTTATTAATATTTATCAAAAAACAGAGCCAAAACAGATCCAAAATCAAAAAACATTATCTTGTCAGTGGTGTAACATTATGAACAAATTATTTGAAACACAAAATAAAATTAATGTTTAAATGAGTATAGTTTTGGTTTTTAATTAAATGTTTTTGGCTTTGGTTGCTGCTGCTTTTTAAAAATTATTTTGTTCTTCTAAAGAAGAATATTCAAAGTCCCCAGGATAAAACAAGTTCTTAGTTGTTTTTATAACCTAGCTAATAGTTTTTCTTCAATCCATTTTTTCCCTTTACCAAGCATTATTCTGTGTTTTATATTTGAGTAGTTGTAGGAAATTTCCATCTGCAAAATGTATGTTATAGTAAAAATACTGTTTTTATATACAGAGAAATACTGTTCTCTGGTGTTCTTAATGTAGGAATTGTAAGGCATAGTTCTCCTGCATTACTTACAGCTAGTGTACAATTAAATCTAAAATCTGTTTTGTAGGAAGCAATAATGTGTGGCATCTACAGATGTCATTTTTGTATCATGCCCTGAGGCAACATTGATAGAATTAATAGGAAGACAACTGAATCGCCTTGCTTTTTTAAAACTTTTGCAGTCTGTTAACATTTCAGGGTAGAATCACCACTATTGGCACATGGCCAATCATTAATTCTTATATGTTTGCTATATTAAGTCAAGGAATATTTTTTTGGCTGAAACCATTTTATCTAGCTGCTTTCTCAAATATGAGGCTTTATATTTTACAGCTTTTAAATTGTTTAATACAGCACAATTTACATACTCTGTTTTGCTTTTTCATCATTTTGTAAGTAATTTTATAATTGCATTATTAATTAAATGTAGCATTTGCTATTCAATTCAAACAGTAAATGACCAATTTTACATTTATTACTTGTATTTGTAAGCTCAAAAACTGAACATATAAAATAACTGTTTTCATTTCTCTGTCCATGTATTATTTTGATGTATTTCCTCTTCCTAGTTATATAAATGCATTTCCATGATTTATGCCTCTGCAAATATTAATTTGAATTAATACTTAGTTTGAGAATGTATATATTATTCTCTGTACTTTAAATATATGGTAACATAGTTTATTCAATAGAAACTTTGGAACAAGATATATTTTGTCCTCTTATTTTTTTATAAATATTTTTCTATACCAGGTTTCCCTTTAAAATTTTTA
This sequence comes from Laticauda laticaudata, assembly GCA_004320025.1. NCBI lineage: Eukaryota > Metazoa > Chordata > Lepidosauria > Squamata > Elapidae > Laticauda > Laticauda laticaudata. The sequence goes on from BHFT01025972.1 coordinate 28,704, forward strand.
CTCTATTGAAAAGCAAGAATCCCTTTTATTTGTGTCAGTTTTCTAACTTCCCTGAATTTAAATGCTTCTAGTGCTCTTTCAGTTTTTATCATTTCCATTGTCTGTTAAGTAAATATAGAGATTGCCATCGGGCCTAGATATCCAGTGATGTTGGTGAAGAACCTGCAAAGTGTTTGTACTGTTAGGATAATGAATGCTGCTGTCCTGCAAATTATATATATTTTAAGTTTTAATAGTTTTTGGTTTTTTATGTTTTAATGACTTGCAGGGGTTTTAAAAATTTATTGAATATCTAAGGTGACACTATAACTCACATTCTCCTGTTTTCTAGGACAGCATCTTAACCTACACCAAGAAAAATGTATCTAACAAAAATACTAACAAAACTCTTTACACAAAACTCTAATTACCTAATTAAAAAAAGCAAACTAACCTCCATTCCCTAAAATCTAGCTAAGAATTGGAGGAAGAAGAAGAAAGGAAAGGTAGAAAAGAAAAGAAAGGGGGGAAACCGCAATTTTTTTCAATTGATAGGTTCATCAAACTTCCAAACCAATGAATTATTTCTAGATAGACTGTTGTGTTCCTTTTGTGACTGAGTAGTCAGACATTACTTGAGATAATGAATAGCTATTTCTAGATTATAAAATGTTCTTATACCAGTATCCAAAGATAAGAAAAGATTTTATTTATTAATGCCTTACCTGGAGGTCAACTTGGTGAAACTCTTCATGCTTCTGTTTTATTCTGAAAGGTAGATCTGGAAGGAATATCAATTGCTTTTCTCCATATTCAAAATGTGTTGCAATTCTATATTTTATCTTAATTTGATCTCCAAAAAAATTCAGTAACAGGATCAGGGGACTGTGAGGAACTAGAAGACACACAAAATAAGAAGCATCAATCAGTTCAACAGTCTGTCCAGAATTGAAACAGTTTTTTTTACAGCTTATACTAATGTTTCTTTGTGCTCTGAAGAAATGACACCAAGCTCTTTAATTTTTTTTATTGCATCTTGTGCATTTAAAACTGCAATTAATTTCTTTCTTAGTTTCTTTTTCTTATCAAGTTTCTCGCTATATCATGAAAGACAAGAAATAATAGTAATAATTTATTAAATTTGTGTGTCGCTGACTACCTGCTCAAAGTTCTTAGAATCTCAAAATTGCTAATGTCCCAAACTATAAGTTAGGTGGAATTTCTGGATTGGAGTTTCAGCCACAATTTCCAATTGAGTTGGTAAATCAATTAAATAAATAATTACTCATCATTCTCACTAGTTGGAAATTGTGGTTCAAATTCCAATTCAGTCTCATGCCCCAAGTCTACAATTTCTCTAGTCTAGAAGCTGAAGCTGTGTAGAGGGCTATCCAAGGGAGATCTGCACCATAGCAGATGATCGGGGGGGGGGGGGGG
>BHFT01025972.1:30143-43717 GCA_004320025.1 Laticauda laticaudata
CAAAAATATTGGAAATGGCAGAAATAGTATGGATTAGTTTCTTGCTTACTATCTTTCTTCACAAGTTTTATTTTTTGGGGGGGTGGGGGAGAAAGAAATAAATTGCACTTTAGCACATCACATCTTATTGGAAGTCTATTTCTGCTTCTCTTGATACCCTGATGCTACAGTTTTTTCTCTGTAATATTTCATGTTATCTTCTTTGGATTTGAGTCTTATTTTCTTCTTTAGATGAAATTTCAGTTTTCAGACACACATTTCCAATTGCAATTCTCACATATGTCTCTAATTTCCTTTTATCAGGGAGGTGGGTGACAAGTGGAAAAAGTATAGAGATCCATGCGGTTTTTGGATTAGTTTGTATCTTGCAAAAGCTTATACTCATTGACAGTGAGACTTAAACTGAATGCTTCCTTCGAACTAAGCTCAACTCTTGAAAATTTAATGATTGAAGAATGCATTCGGGAGATGGTTTGCCATTGCTTTCTTCTGTATTTTTTTTTTAACTTTTTAATTCAGTCTACAGTTTTGGGATTTCCTGACAATCTCTGGTTTAAATCCAGTTTAGCTTCCAATGCTATGTAACATTGCTCAGATAAGGCCATTCAAAGGGCAGTTAATTATAATAGGTATATATTAGAAAATCTGATTACTTGAAACGTTATAGTGTCTATGAAGATACATATAGCATAATAGTGATATATTATAATTCTGGATTGGCCATGAAGGAAATGTTATGTCTCAGATTTGCCGAAGTCTAGGAAGACAAGGATCACATAAGCTGTAATTATTGCCAGAGACGCAGTTTCCAATAATTAAAAAAATGAATGGGATAATAGCTTGTTGCTATATTCTGGTACTCTATGCCTACAGAAAATAAGTAAATGCTTAATAAAAGAACTATACAGTGTGGAAGAATTTGCAGTATGGAAAAAATTTGCAGAAGTTCTATATGGGCAATAACATGCTACAGAACATCAGCCTCAAGCATAATCTGTATTTATGCTATATCTATGAAACTTCATAGACACAGAAGCATTGTTAGAATAAGATGATGGATATCTTTGTCTTCAAATGAATGTCTGCTTTGTGATTGGCCAAACCCAGCAGAAGAACTATTTTGTATCTAGAATATGTTTTCAAAACTTTAACTATATACTATTAAGGACCTCTGAGCAAAATGAGTGATGCTATCTTCAGCCTCTATTATTCTTAACTGCATTTATGATCAAGAAAATAAGGCAATGCTATGTTCTTTAGCATATCATGACACAATTTGATTGAAAATAATCCGAACCTCATGCTTTGCTCTTTTTTCCTGAAAGCTGAAGTGTCTCTAAAACATTTCTTCCAATTAATTTTTAAAGCATGTACACTTTTACTTCCTGTCATCCAACCATCATACAAAAGATCTCTAAATTTCTTATGCTGATACTCCTTAAAGGAAGAAAATTCCAGAAATGATAGCTATATAATCTTTATAAATTAAAACCAAGCATGCATTCATAAACATGTTGGAATTAAAATGTATGAAAAACGTCTTGAATATTGTTTTATGAGCACTATTGTTGGAATGGGCTGTGTTATGGGAGCTTTCCTGTCTTTTTGGTAGCTATACTTCCAAGGAGAACAAATAAAGAACAAATTAGCTGCACTAGTTCATGAGAAGACGGGAATTGAATGGAACCCCACTGTCAAACTATCAGTGAATCCAGAAGGAGCAACTTTTTAAATACTTTTTGGGATAAGATTAGTCCACAAAGCAGAAATATTCTTCCAGAATGAGGAAATTGTAGGTGTCCAGTAGCCGACTTGGCTTGTAAATGATGATTTCTGGAAGTGCTAAGGAGCATCCAGAAGGTTTCTATATCAAGATACTTTAAGGAAAAATATTTAAAAATAAATTAACACTTTTGAAATGGGGTAGCAGGACTTGAAGAGTAGTATGCTTAAATCTGTTTACATAAAAAATAGTTCAGACTGACCTCACTGTGCACATTTGTAATTTCATCAATCCAAACAATCCCAAATTACTTGTAGCTGGAATAGCTAAATGAAAATTTTTTGGACAGAGCAGATATATATGAGAGGTTGGGAAAAGGCAAGGGAGTCAATATGTTTCAGGTCCAGCTTTCTGAAGACTTCTTAGACTTCTTGATTTTCTAAAGCTTTGGCTTTGTTTCTACTGAAAAGTTTTGAAACCTACTTCCCAAATACTCCACAAATGGTTATTAGGCTGATCTCAGAAAAATTATCTATAACTCTTAGTTTTTCTAGTTTTCTAGCAACTAGCCAGTACATAATTGCTATCGGACATATGTTTCATCAGTTTCCTTAATACCCTTACAGAACTGAATGAGCAACCTTATTTCTGTCTGCCTTCATTCCTGGTTCCTTGCAGTTCATGAAGGCTATATATAGCCTGTTGCTTTCTGCTTTATTTTTCTTATATCTATTTAGAAGAAAAATAATTATCAAATTGAAATTTGCTAATTAAAAACATTTTCTAGTATTTGGTTACTGTAATCTTTGATGTCTGTCTGACAGGACCATAAAATGCATGGGGTGTCTATAGGGACAGAATTTGCTGAACATGGTGCTTTGTAAATGCGGGAACACAATGTCGCAGCAGCTCATGAATATGAAACGCCCATGATGCTACCTCAGTGGACTTGAGAACACAGATGAATCCTGTCATGTGCTAAATGAGACCAATTTTTTTCATTTAACTTCATCTTCAATCAGACCCTCTTCCATTTGCCTGTTTAAAATTCCCCAAACGTGATGCAGAAGGTAACAGTGCTTAGTAAAAAAAAATTTTTTTGCAGTTGTAAGGAAATTAGAATTGCATGTGGTTGAAGTTCCATGCCTTAAAAATTAACTTCTTTTATATAAATTAAAGTTTTTGTTTTAAAGATTCTCATTGCACAAAATGGGCTAGTTAACTTTTCAAATAGCTTTATTTTATGTGATTTATTTGATTTTCTAGTTTTGTACATCAACATTATAAACATAGCATTGTACATAAATATTTACATTCTTGCATTCTGTAGTTGTAATACAAACTAGATTATTACTAGGAGACTTCTAATTCTAATTTGGCTACTAAAAACAAGTCAATGAAGTAGGAGCAGAGTCTATCTCAAATTATTTGAGGCAGGCTTTGATGATTGGAAAAATTTGGAAAAGTACTGCAAGATACTGAATAGGTTTTTTTAGCTTTGAATGTTTTAGCTTTGATTGTCTACAATCTCTTGTAAAATTGAATGATTCTATAATTTGAAGTTATAGAAAAAAGGCAGAAAAATAATGTTATATAAATATAAACAATTTAGTTTCTGTCTTCTCATAGATCAACATCATTGTAAATATTATGTGGGGGTACAGCTGCTTAGGAATTGATTTTAACAATGAGCAAAATGAGCAAATCTATGTATAAATAAATAAATACAGTTCATAAACATACAACATGAAAATTTGATTATTAATCTGATAGGGTGGTTGGATGTGTCCTGTCATCCTAAAATATGGCTGGGATATCTATAGCTTTGTAGATGTTACAGTATTAATCCATTGGCTTTCTTTGTTAAGATTGATGGAGTTTAGTTTTAGTTTTCGGAGAGCCATGCTGTTATTCTTATTCTTATTCTAGTCATTCCCAGTAAAGCAATATAAATCATAATGATATTTTGCCGAGAAACTCTAGTCCCTCTTTTGCAGTCTTATTCTGTAAACAATATGTGTCACCCAGTTCATTTAGAAGGGTTTGAACCCATAGTTGGAAAATCTAGACACTCTGTTGCTTCAGAGGAGCTCAACTAAGGACCTTTTTCCATATTTACTTTAATTATTGTTTAATATATTTTAGTCATCCTAACAATAGGAATTCTCTAGACAGTTCTGGGATGCTTAATCTGAGATGCTTATATATGAGATACAGTTATTAGATGTTTCTGTTCCTCTTTCTAGAGTCACTTGTCTAAACCGATTTATTTATTTGAATGCAAAGGTTTCAGAAGTAAATGCTATTGATACTATTGAGAACTAAATAAAAATATGAAGGTTAACATTTTGCCTTAGATCAGCATTTCTGATCATGTGCATCTTGTACTGATTATATTCTCTGCATGCAGCAGTCTGAATCTGCATGCAGCAGTCTGTTTAGTTAATCTGTAGTGAGTTAATTTGTGGAAGCCATGTAAGTGAAATCTTTTCTTTTACTCAGTGCAGAAATTCAACTTGAACACATCAAGCAAAATGAAACACATGTTCTCTTGGTAATTGATTTTACTTTTGAACTGAAGTTATCATTAGAAAGTGTTTCTTCTACCAGTCATTTTTAAGGATAAGGTTTTTAAGAAGAGCCTGGACATTCACTTGTCTGAGATCGTATAGGTTCTCCTGCTTGAGCGGGGGGCTGGACTAGAAGACCTCCAAGGTCCCTACCAGCTCTATTCTATTCTATTCATCTGGAATCTGCCTTCCTTATTGGAAGATAGGTTAAAATGGATCTTGCCAAATGAAGAGTAAAGTTAAACTGTTGCTTTCCATGTAAACTTTGCATTTGTTTATTATAAATTTAATTTTATTATTTTTAGCCCATTTCTTTCTTAGTAACATTTAAAAATTTGTTTCTGACTAAATTAGCTGTCTTATCAATTTTGTATCAGCTGCAATTTGGAAAAGTATTCCTTCTACCGCGTATTGTTTAAAAAATAGAAAGTACAGTGCCCAGGACTAAATCCTATGGTCTAACGCTCTTTCCAATTAGATGATGAACATGTTTAAGCATTATTTGAATATGTGATTTGAGCCAGTTATGCAATTCTGATTTTTTAAAATTTCATGTTTTGTGAGTTTTGGTTTGTTGTAGAGGACTCATTCCACTAGTTTAGAATAACCATCCTGCTTTTAGAATAACCAGTACATGATAAATTCAGTTCAGCCTTGACTGGCTGGCAGTCTCTGTCCTGTGGTGAAGCAGTTGGATAGTCATCATTGTATTCAGTGCTCACAATAGGCCTTGCAACATTAAATGAGTTGTATGAATTGACCTCAATTCATTACTTAAATTAGAACTTGCCCTTTGATCTGTGAACTTTGTCTGTTTGCTTTAATAGCTGCTGAGTTGTTTAGTTTTGATTTCTGGCTCTTAGCATGTGCAGGCATTGCTGCTCTGATCCAGCCCAAAGTGTCTTAAAGGAATTTAAAAACCAAGTTTCTATGAAAGAATTGGGTCTTAAACACAATGTATGTAACTTATTCAAGACCTGGATACAGGTGGTCCTCAACTGACAACTATAATTGAACCTGCCAGGGGTGGGATTCTACCGTTCTCACCTATTCGCTAGAACTTGTTCTTAACTCTTTAAGCAGTTCGGAGAACCGGTTGTTGGAAGAAAACTCCTTTTGTTTTTTTCCACTTCACAGGGCTAATCCTGTAAGGAAGGCAGGAAGGAGACATTCTGGTGTTGTTTCTAGCATAATCTTTATTGCCCTGCTTACAGAAATTGCCTCTCCATTAACCCTTATTACATTCTTGGGAATATGCTTAGACTTCCTGTCTCCTGAGGTTTTTTTTTTTCTTTGCTGGTACACTCTTAAAGGGGAAGGGTTATTTTAAGCTTTTTACACTGCTGTTGGGAGGAAATACTCCCCTGTTGGAGTTAGCACTTTGAAGAAATAATTGAATAATGAAGCAGAACTTTTAATGACAAGGAACCAAGATGAGTGACATTCAGCAAGGCTTCTTGGCTTGCTAGAAAGATTAACATTCAGACCTGAGTTTACATATTCTTTCTGAGTTTTGGTTTAAAACTGTTTTTTTGGTGAAGTTTAATTCTATGCTTGGTGACATTTAATCCTGTATTTCTTGATGGAATAATTTCTCTACTCAGCTTTGTTTGGAAGGAAAAAGGTTAATCTCTGTTCCTGAAAAGAAACTGGGTTGAGAAATCTGGCCAGTTCCTGTGTCTATTTGTTCTGGTAATTGGTTTAACAAACAACAGCTACTGTTGTGATTTAATTATTTGTATTGTGTTTGAATTTTTTCCTGCCTCATGGTTTCTTTTTCTATCGGGGGTGTGTGTCTTCCTTCACTGCTTTAGTGGTTCCTGGCACTGTCCTTTTGGGGTGTACTTCCAAGAGGCAGGATGCAAGCTTGGCACTGATTTTTTTTCTGCCTTTCTGGGGGGCATGTGATCTTTCCTTAAATCTGGATGATATCTTGTGAGGTGAGTGACTTGCACCATCTTTAAGTGGTGCAAATGAATCTAAGGATTGCTTTTCCTGGGTGTGCTCTTTCTGGAGAGCTTGAATGACCTCGCTGCTAAAGGGTTTCACTTTACGAACAGGAGTTAGCTGCTGATAGTTATCACTACATTTTAATTATTTTAATTCCTCAAGGTGCTCTGGCAGCCTGCCTGATTTGTTACTCCGGCTTGTAGGTATTTTTAATCTAATGTTTGGTATTTAGGCCAGCTTTTTGCAAGTAAAGAAGCTTTTTGTATTTTTGTACAGGTAATCCTTGACTTACAACAGTTATTCAGTGACCATTCAAAGTTACAATGGCACTAAAAAAAGTGACTTTTGACTGTTTTTCACATTTATGACCGTTGCAGCATCCCCACAGTCATGGGAGGCCAGGTGAGGAGAAGTGTCCCTCGACGTGAGTGATGTCAATTTGGCCATGCCCACCCAGTCACATGACCATTTAGCCACACCCACCCAGTCACATGCCCACCAAGCCATGCCCACCAAGCCCGCAGAACTGGTTGTTAAAAAATTTGAATCCCATTTCTGGGACCTGCCCATTATGGTTGTAAATCATGGTGGTCATAAAGCAGGTCACCCAACTGATTTTATCTTTTTTGCTGTGGTTGATAAGAAACACCACAGTTGCCATGGTCATTAAGAGAATCCATTTTTTGCTCTGTAGTGATTTGCCTAAAACAAGAAGTAAACCTTAATTTTCAGCAAAAACATCATAAATCACAGGCATATCAGAGGATCCTGCAAATGGTTGTAAATGCGGGCTGGTTGGTGATTGCCTGAAATGTGATCACATGATCAGGAGAGAGCAACCATCAGAACTGGATGCTAAGCACCTGTTCGGGTCCCTTGTAACATTGAACTGTCACTCAGTGACTGATTTGTAAGTCGAGGACTACCTGTATTGGATAGGTGGATCCTAATGATTTAGCTGTTGTCCATTTCTGCTAATTGATATTTTTATTCAGCTACATTTTAATTATTTTAATTCCTCAAGGTGCTCTGGCAGCCTGCCTGATTTGTTACTCTGGCTTGTAGGTATTTTTAATCTAATGTTTGGTATTTAACAATACCAAATAGATTAAACAATATAATGTTTAATCTAATGTTTGGTAACTTTCATCTAATTAATGGGCACATATAGGTTTGTGAGGTATTGGAGAGTATATGTCATAGTGGACATAGACATATAAAATTAAAAATTAAACATAGATAATACACTCAAACCCAGCTATAAAGTAATCCACACATCTTATTCAAAAGCTACTCATGCACTCATATGTCCAAACGTACATATACTGATAGAATCATACTATATTAAATAAATCATTTTCTTTTAATAATTTACTTACTATTCTCCAACACATACATACACACCATTAAGTTGTAAAAACTAGAATGTACTATATCAACCCAAAAGAAGATGATCCTGAAGTTAAGAGTCTTTCCTCAAAAAGAAAATATAGACAGATAATATTTTTTTTAATCATAACTAGTTTCCCCATCTTGTCCTCCCAGGTAAAACTATCCTGGAGATTTTCTTCCTCATAAAAATGTATATAGTACATGTGCTGTACACGTGCTTATATGTATTTATGCCTATGAGAGAACACAATCCCCAAAGGCAGAGCTGCAACAAAAATGAATAAATATAAATTGTATTAATAACTATTGATTAAAATTCATTGTCCATAAAATAAGGTTCTCCAATTATATCCAATAAAATAACTAGGAAAAAAAAGTGTTATGGCAAAATGTGGTACTTTATTCTCCATTTATAATTCATTCCAAGCCCAGTAGAGGGAGCTAAATCAGCACCAAGGAGTGGATGTTCAGATGTTCTCAGGTCTGAAAATAGTTCTTGTTTTTTTAAAAGGTTGGAAAGGGGCAAGCCAGAGAAAGAAAGCAGAGGAACAATATTGATGATCAAGGCTGAAAAACAGCAACTGAGAATAAGCTAAAATGGGTTTAGTTTCAGGAGAAAATGCAAAAAGGAGACAGTTGAGGAAGAGGAAGCTATGCTGAGTTTTGGGAACAAAAAGAAGACAGGAAGAGACAGATTGATGTTGCAAAATAGAGAAGAGAAGAGCAGTAATTCAGATCAGTCCTCAGGGAAGACCTATTAAAAGACAGACCAGAAAAGTAAAACAGCAGTTATCTCCTATATCAAAACTCAAGCCACTCAAATATGTTATTAATAACTTACAATTTATATTGAACAACAGCACTACACTTTCTCAGGGCTGGGCCTGGGTGGTAGCCCCAAACTTGCATCCATTCAATCATCTTACATGAAGTGGATTCTCCCAGTCTGAAGAAACATGAAAATAATAGTAACATGGGAATTAGAGCTTGCAGCAGAACAGATGTCTATTATTAGCACCATCTTTTTGTGCCAGCGTTTGCACCAACAGTACCATTACAAGTCCCAACAATTTTGCACACAAGATATGTCTTCATATGCTGTTTCTCTAATTGATCTATCCCATTTTCTGCTAGAAATGCCCCTTTGGGATCTATGTAGGACAGGCAGGCCAGAGTTTGCACAAAATAATTAATGGACGCAAGTTTGACATCAGAACTCATGAAAAGGACAAAGTAAAAGTGGAACATTTTTATCCTTCAGGATACTCCATTGCAAATTTCAAAATTCTGGAACAAATAAACATCTTCCGCACAATTGAGTAAGAGAGTGGTGGATTCTCATAGTGTACCTCAAAAGGGTTCATACCATCTGAGAAGGTATTAACAAACACAGTGGGATTTAACGCCTTAAAATTAGTATATGATATGATACTTGTAATCTGCCACACATGTACCTTAATCTATGTTGCATAAACTATCCTGTCTTCCCTCACTTTTCTCCCCATCTCAGTTTAAATCGTACTTCATTTTAGCCATTCTGTGCTATCTGGTAGAGTGAGCTGTAGTTCATGAAAGCTTGTGCCTTTTAATGAAATGTATTACTCAGAATTACTGTCGATACTATGCTGTCATAGCAATTTTTTCCTGTTGCTGAATGCTATTATGAAGTTACAAAGGAACAGAAATGCAGGATAGAAATGACAGAGAAAGAAAGTGATGTAATGTGAAGTATTGTAGAGTGCAGTTAAAAATACAGTGGAAAGTGGGAGTAGGGGGCAAGGGAAGGCTGTGGAAAGGCAGGGAGCCATTGTAGAATGTTCTCAACCTGTTGGTTTACATGCAGCTGGAGGCTGTAATTGTTGCATTTGTGAGCAAAATGCAGTCTTCTAAAACTTCAGTTCTGTTACTGCGCATACTTTATCATCATGGCAGAGATTTGCTAAAGAAGGAATTTCAACAGCCCCATTTCTTTTATATTAATTTAGATATGAGCTAAAAACCACTCTGCTTTAGGCAGCAAGTCCTTGGATAGTTGAGGAGCTGGAAGGCATAACTCTTCTGAGACTGTCCAAGCTGTCACTGTCTCTTGCTTTGGTTTGGCTCTATTTTCAGTCTCTCTTTTATTCAGCACCTTTAGCAGGCATCCAATTAGAGAGAATTCCCACTGTGTGGGTTGCTCCAAACACTACCCTTGTCAAAAGTCCACGCTAACCCTTGCCCTACTGCAGATGGACCAGTCCTGCTTCCATTAAGGTCAGAGGAATCTGCAGAGGAGGAGGAGGAGGAGGAGGAGGAGAACAAATGTGAAGGAGGAGGTGTGGCTGGTGCATTTGGAACTGTGGGGGAGGGGGAGTTTAAGAAGGACCTGGACATGAGTACTAGACTTCATAGGACGGGCACTTTTCCCGCTCTTGAATGTTAATTTCAGACAAAGCAGCACTTAAACAACAAAATGGCTTGGCGCAAAAAGCAGTTACGGGCAAAATTTGAAATAGGCTTTGCAATCCTAAGATACTATCCTTAATTAAGAGAGTGTGTAAATGATTTATTCATTATTTATTAATCACACTGGTAGGCCACCCACAAAGCAATCTGCAGGAATGTACAGGTTGAAAATATTTTTAAAATTAACAATTAAAACTTTAACTGAGTCTGCCCGTTCCCTAGCCATCTAACTAACATCTAATTGGAACACCAAACTATTTAAGAGCTTATTGAAAATAGGCACATTGTGATTGAGGAAGATTTCATTGCACTAGAAGGTAATGGAGCCTATGTTTCTATGAATGCATCATTATTATTATTATCATCATCATCATTATCATCATTATTAGTTTTATTAACATGTGTACATGCCTTTATACAAGATAAATAAAGATTATTGTTACATTCGAACATCCAACTATTTTTCTTTTGCTTTTATCTGTTAGAATATTTATTTATTTATTTATTTTTATCATACCTTTATTATTTTTAAAAATAACTCAAGGCAACAAACTTATATTATACTCCTTCCTCCTATTTTCCCCACAATATCAATCATGTGAGAGAGAATCACTGGCTCAAGGTTTCTCAGCTGACTTTCATGTGTAAGGCAGGAGTAGAACTTCTGATTTCTAGCCTGATGCTTGAATATACTTAATTTTCTTAGATAGTTTGAACTGTTTGTCTGCTTAAACAGTTAAAAAATAAAAAGGGGGAGGAGGATATTAATTGTTACATAGGTTAGGACTATTGTTAGGACAGGGGCAGAAATTGTGTGTCCCTAAAGATGTCCTAATGTCAGCAGCTATCACGGCTATGATGAAAGATATTTGGAATTGTAATACAGCAATACAGTATATGCAGATTTCATATACCAGTTTTAAGTTATTTTTTGTGCAACAACAAGATTTCTACAAATATATGTGCTGTACTTGCCTTAAGGTAAACGATTTGTCCATCTGATCCAGAATAGTATGCTCCAGTTGATAGAACTTCTTCCAAGCAGAGGCTTTTACCATCACCTGATGTTTTTCACTTGAGACGTCAAGTACTAAACAAGGGGCCTTCTATCTGAAAACCTTTATTCTATCAATGAGCTGTGGTCCATCTGCCAAAATAAACTTTGCAAATCTGTAGTAATTCTTTCTTACTCATCTTTTATCTTCTTGCAGATATCCCAGTTATCCCTGACTTGGAGGAAGTACAAGAGGAGGACTTCGCCATGCAAGTGGCAGCCCCCCCTAGGTATTGTAACCCCAGAATTAGTTCTACTAGTTATTTGTCCTGCTGAGATAAACTTCTGCCCGACATAACTGATTGTTGCACCATGTGTTATAACAATGGCAAATGAGCTCTTCTGAAGGGAGGAAGTAGCTTCTGTAGCTGCTGAATAAAGTTAATAATGAAATACTTCTTCATTAGGATCAGCTCCGTATTTTACACTTTCTAGTGAAGGATGGAGAGTGCTAATTTCATTTCTGTTCCAACCCCAACCCCAGTGTTCAGGTGAATAGAGTGCTGACCTACCGTGACTTGGACAATGATCTCATGAAGTACGCTGCATTCCAAACCTTGGTGAGTGCAGTCAGTTGGAAACTGAGATTTATTTATATTTCTTCCAGAAAGAAGGGAGTAGCAAGACTTTTTGGTTGGTAGTAAAATAAGCATTTATTACATTCTAATGTCCTTTTTTATTCTAATGTAATATATGTATATTTTAACTGTTGTTTTAATAGAGCCCTTGGTCTTGGAAGCCTAAATAAATATCTAGTCAGTTTATTTTCTTATTGTTTATGTAATATTTTTGAAGTTCATTTTAATCATCTTTGGACATTCCATAATCATATAATTCATTTGGCGAATGTCTTTCAAGGCTTAACTTATTATTAGTTTATATTTGAGAGACAAGACTAGACAGTAAGTTTTGGAAATTAGTGTACCCATCAGAGAGCCCCACCCAAGAAAAAAGGAATTCTTCAAATGTTTGTATGTTGTGATTGCTTTTGATAGGATTTTCTGGGTGAGATGTTAGTGCATTTTGTCTGCTTTGCTCCGATGCTGGGTGTATGTGATTTTCGGAGAAGGAATGGGACCGTCTTGCTATTGTGGATAAAATGCATATCTTGCTACTACTTATTCTTCGAGCAAATATGATTTTAATTTGTCTTCATAGGATGGAGAGATTGATCTCAAATTGCTCAGCAAAGTCTTAGCACCAGAACAAGAAGTACGAGAGGTGAGTTTGGGTTCTGAATATTTTTTGCTAGTCCCGTTCTTAAAATTAGCATCGATTAAAGAATGTTTGTTTTACCCCACTGTTTCAGTTCTCAGTTTCCTTAGGAATTTGCCTTACTGGAATCACAGCATGGATTTGTCACCATGTCTGAACCACCTTTTAATGCTTCTATGGTTTTTGTTGTTGTTGGGGGTTGGGACTATCATATCAAGCAAGCAGGTAGTACCCACGTAAGACTGAAGTCCAAACAGAGATGAGATTGATCAACTATGCAAAGAATGATCGAATATTCTCACAACAAATCCCCAACTGTTCCAATTCTCCTTCCCCTAGCATTTTGATGAGGGGGATGCCACATTGCTGGATTTTTTTGTGCAAATGCAATGGAATGAAAGAAGTGAGCCCTTTTCACTGCACCCAGTTCCATGAAGTAGGATTACAACTGTGCCTGAAAGAGCCCCAATTTATTCCCAATTTATTTGGTCTGATTCAACCCAGGTATTCCACCATTCATATTACATCACTATAATAGTACATTGCTTCCTTGTTCTCAGCTCTCTGATGCCAGTTGAGCTCTGCTAGATAGAAGAGGATGCTTAGTGATGGTTTCAAATGATGTTCAACAGCCAGGCATTCAATAGGACTCTTGATTGGCAAACATGTTCAGAAAACTATCCAATTGTTTTCTGAGTTGGATGCCAATCTAAGACACACCAGGGAGTGATTTTTGTGACATTGGAAAGTTTACTTTCAGATCACTATCAGTTGAACAGGAGATCAACTTTATTGTGTGTAAGAGTGGGGATGAGGTGATGCAAGATTAATGTCAGGGTAGACCAGACTAGGGAACCAAACTCATGCGGAACCAAAGTCATGCAGGCTAATATTACTTTTATTATAAAAATATAATAAACAGAATCTTGCAAGTCTGAATGTTTTCCCTCTTTAAGGAAGGTCTTATCTGAGGTGTTTACTCAGATTACAGTTCTGGCTCTGATTCATATTTCTTTTATTGACCAGCAGTGGCTTTTCCTCCTGTTCTTCATTCCTTCTGCCTATTACAGGGCCTGAAATCCATCAAGACAAGAAATACAGAATATTGCATTGACGCATCAGTAATTATCACAGTTAGCTCAGAATCTTGCCCACACGCTTTTATCTTTCTTGGTGACTTCAATCTACCTCATATTGACTGGACCCTAAATGAATGTACAACTGA
>BHFT01025973.1:0-30273 GCA_004320025.1 Laticauda laticaudata
CCTGAAATTTTGCTCGTCCGCTGTGTCCTTTTTGCATACATTTTGCATCCGTCGGCCAGTGTGACCTAGCCTTTAAAAGCTTAAATAAACAATAGCAACAATGTAATTCTTAACATAGATACTGCCCAGAAATCCCCATAAAGCTCTGGGGCCTTTCTCTTCCCAGGGTTTGAAAGCCATGTCAGGAAGCAGGAAAAAGAACTGGGTGAAGACTATGATTCAGCATTAGAGCACAAAGTTTTAACAATAGGACCCAGAGGCCTGAAAAACTGTTAGCTTGAAGTCCTGAAGACCAGTTGACAGTGACATCAGCAATACCACATTAAACAATCCAGTGAATTCACTCAGTTTAAAGCAGAGCCTATGGAATTAGGTAGCAACTCACTGAAGTTCCTGAGACTCCCATTGTTTAATGGGAAAACAGATATTGTGGCATAACTAGAACATAGGTTCTCCTCTAATACCCTCTCCAGTTCTATATGAGCATTCATGATTTATCATTAATTCCATAGTAACCAATGTCCTCATTCATACACACATATTTATACCTAGCTAAATAAAGCCAACTCAGTCATCAGTTAGGTTTCACGTGTGTGGCTCCAATGTAAAGTTTCAAACAAGTATAGTGATAATTTTTTTTAAGAGATATAAAGTTAGATTCTCAAGTTGCATATTCTTCCTGCTAATGAAGAAGTGTTGTTCTCCAAATAATAAACCATGTTTCTTAAAAGTAATTCCTCCAATATTCCCTAAAAACTTATTCAAATACTTCCATGTTCCAAGAGTGTTGTTCCACATTTCAGTATATAGTAACCTCCAGGAGGAACTGAAAGGTAAGTTACAATGTATATTAAATCAACATACCTAAAATTACTCTACATTTCTAAATGAATCAATATATACATGCAGCTTGGCAGCTACACCTTAACTGAATGGATTAGAATCTCACTGCTTGATTAAATTTAACAACAGTAAAAATGATGGAGTTCATTTACTTTGACCTGAAGATCTTCTGAACTTTCAGTTGCCATATACAGGGAAAGCAATACAGGTAAGACACCGGCTACAGCAACAGCACGGGCATGTTCTGGAGTATGTCTCCCAATCTGTCCCAATGACCAAGCAGTTGCAGCCTTAATATGATCTTCTGGCTCTTCTGACAAGCAGATAGCTAGTTGTGGAACTCCCTGTGATATTAAACAAAAGCATAGAGCACTATGAAACTAAACCAGATTTGGAGTTTTGTGTACAAATTATAGGGTGCTGGGATGGCAGCGCTAATACAAAATAGATCTTGTTTCTTCAAGACCATTCCTTCTATATATACATTTCTCAGACCAAAATATTTGAATAATCTGCAATGCCTATACTCTGCAGGTACAAGTTTAATAAGTCATCCCAATGTTTAGATAGAATTTGCCATTTTTAACCACCAACTGAATCCAAAAAACATAGGAGAGGCAGATGTTGTTGTTTAAAATATTAAAGGTATCATCACAAGATGTAAGCTGTTACTAGTGGAGTTGCTTTCTGCAATTATATTACTATTATCATCTGATTATAACATGAAATCACAGTTGCTTATCTTGGTCTTCATACACATCAAATTCTTCCCAAGAAGCTAGTATATCAAAATTTATTGGTTTGGCATATGAGTGTATCGAAGCAGCACGACCTTTTGCAATTGACAAATGGAAATTTTGTCAATGCAAAATTTGTAAATGTTAAGACTTTTTGATATAGCAACCTATATGCTGATAGCCACAAAGACCACCACAACCAGTTTATGCCATAATATTTCAACTACAACTTTCAGACCTTTATACCTCTCCAATTCCTTGTCTTATCTTTTACTGTCCCCTGGTATTGCCACATTAATTATCCATGCTTTCTTCTTTACAACCACAGTTGTAGCTGAAGTGTTATGAGCTGAGACTATCAGTCTGTCTTTGAAATCCTATAATATTTTAACCTTTTGATTGTTTCAAATCTGTTCCATTAATTTTTCATTACTTACTAGTGTGGTAATTTTTACAGATGCTACAATAAATCATTTTTGACTATGTCAGGTCATTGTTTAGTATCAGTTAGTGCAATATTATCATTACTGAACATTACAAATGTAAGCTTCACTAAAATACTAAATCTGCTAGCTTAATGAGACATGAACATTAAGAGCTGACACTTATTATTTTAAAACTGTTTCAGGGAGAAGATGCCACACATGATACTCAAAAAAAAAAATAAATGCCAGCCTTTTCAGGGCTGAAAGTCCAAAGTTCAGGTTTCCTTCCCAGGTTTTCTGGGAGGCAACCAAGCTTCATCTTCCATTCATTTCAGTATGGCGCTGTCTTGAATCTCACTGAAAGGTATGTAAGGATGCACACTTAATATATGAGATAGCTGCAAATTTCCTCCCATTTGCTTTTTCCTCCCCTATGTAGGAATATATTATATATTTGGTTCTCTATTTTTCCTTTTGTTCACTGCACAAAATGCATTTATCACTAATAAGTTATTATTTGCATGCACACTGACTCTAATAGAAGAGATTGAAACTTTCATCAAATCAGATTGTCTTATAGTCCTGCCAATTTTATAATTATGATACCTTGTGCCTACACACATATTCAATTAATGCATTTTATATCCGCTAATAATCATTTTATGAATTAAGAGAGAGAAGCAGTGTTATCTATATCTGTAGTACACACAAAGTATTTAAATTTCATATTAGGGCTATCTAGAGCCTCTTGGAAGATTAAAAACCTCACATACAAAACCTCATTTAAATGTCTGTCCAGCTCAAATAAACAAGCGTAGGAAAATCAAATGATATTTAAATTTTTAGAGCCTATTTTATGGCTTGTATATTCAAGATGATTTTAAAAGAGCATGTTCTTTTTTTCAGATGGACTAGGTTTGGGTTTGTTTTCTACTGAATATAATTTTATATCTAAAAATATCACAATAGAAGCAAAACTCACATTCCGATGCAACAGAAGATAACTAATTTATATATTCTCATTTTAAAGGCAATTAAAGCTAGACATCAAATATTTTAATAAACCATTGGTAATCTTTTTTTTGCTATTTGGAAAATGCAAGTCAATTAGCATCTCATGAAAATGCAAAAACTCTTGTCAGCTAGTAAACTAATCCATAATCGTTTTAAAATGAACCAGGCCCAAAATTCTGCTATTTCCCTACATTTCAAGAACAAGAAATAAGCATCTAACTGAGGTGAATTTTATAAAATAACTGGTGCTTTTGTTTTGGTAATATAAAAAGCTATCTTGTTAGCAATTTATATATTAACATATATGTATGTGGAATGTTTTACAGAAAAATAACAGAATGAGATGACAGGATCCTGACTATATCATTTCAAATGAAAGTAGGGTTGATTATATTTGTTGAAGTTTTTAACCATTTTTTTAAAAAAACTGCAAGTACAACTTGAATAAGCTATACACAAGCAATTTATATATCATTTCCTTCATAATCTCTGTTCACTGAATATCTCTGGATATGTATGTGGAATGTTTTACAGAAAAATAACAGATTATTGATAAGCAAACTAAACATAATATATTGTTGCTTCAATATCCCTTTGATTTCTGAGTCAGAATGAGAAATACATGTGTGATTCATAGTGCTGTTGATCAATGGGATATAGATACATATGTTTAAATATACCTGGTTTGTACTATTATGTCAATACCATTAGTGATTCAAATAATAGGATTAAAACTCTATGCTTATGTCTGTGTGTGTTTTACAGAGAGATAACTTTTTTCATACAGAAATATTTTAAAGACAAATAAGACAGCTTACAAGCAAACAATACATGGAAAATCAAACATTTGGAGTTCACTAAACAGCATACACTTTTGTTAGTATTTGTATAGCAAGTTATGTGTATTGGCAATCTGATTAGCTTATAAAAGCAAATGGGTATACAAAAGATATATTTAATGTTTACACTATTTATGGCCTACCCTCCCTTCAAAGGAAAATAATTTCCTTTGCCTTTCCTATTTATTCTCCAGGCAATTCTTTAAGACAGGATAGACTGAGCAATTGGCCCAAGGATGGTTGTCATAGATGAATATATTTTTCAGTTTTATTAATATCACAAACTTCTTTTTTACAAACATATTTATTCTCTGCTTTTGGCTAATGTTTTGTCCCTAACCTGTAAAAATAATTATACGCACTTGAGCAAATTTCTATAAACAGCATTCTGATTGTAACATTGGAAGGCCCAGAAACCAACCTTAGAGATAATCACTGCCATGGCCAAATTTTCCGAGTGAGCAGCTACGTAGCCCAACATCATAATACCTGGGAGTCTAACATTTCCTTTGCAACTACCAATGCAGTCAATGATGGCAGCTACTCCTCCAGCATTTACAATAAGTTGTGAAAGCTGAAAATAAGCACAATCAGGGGATGCTATCATTTCACATGACTACCAAACTATATTATTACATATTTTTTCTCTAAACTATTACATGTTAAATAAATGTTCAACAAGACATACAAATTAGAAAAAAGAATGTAATGCATATACTTATTGACTTAATATGCCTTCAAGAATTTAATATTTAACTTAAGTATTTTAATTATGTCCTCTTTAATTTTTTTATCATTTGGAATGTTGCTAACCATCTTGTTTGTTCTGGTGAGATGGAATGAAAGATATAATTTAAATAAATGAAAATAAATAAGCACTACTAAGAAGTGCCTATGGTCCCTGTCCTATTGTTTCTTTTATATTTTTTAAAAAATTTCTTATATGTATCCATGTATTCATAACTACGTTTTAATTTATACCGATTATCTTGTAAGCAATTGACAAATAAAAAGAAATAAATAAAATAAATAAGTGGAATATGTGCAAACAAACAACTGGCTTCAACTAAGAGTCAACGAGGTGACTCCTGGCTTTTTCAGGTCGAAGAAATTTACTATGGCCTGCACATTCATCAACTCCAGAGAAAGTACAATATTGCAGAGACGGCTCTAGGAATGTCGTCTTATGCCGTAAAGAAGTTACAATGGATAATATCAAAAACCAATTAAATCCAGTGTTTTGATCCACAGAGACTAAGCAAACTAGTGCAGTTGAATGGAAAACTTTCTAAGTTTCTGAAACCGTTTAGGCCAAGAATTGATAGGACTTAATTGAGGTATAATGAAAAAAACTGGAAATAATCAAAGGTTTTAGATAACTAACACACTTCCAGAAATCATTTCCTAAAGCCAAGAAATAAAACTCATCAAAACATAGCTTTCATACTGCAATTTTGTATAAAATGCTTAATATGATTTTGCACATAAGTCTTAATGTGTGTAGAAAAGCATCTCTACTCTATTTTTGGAAATATATGTAGCATTCAACATTGCATGTTAATGCTCTGAGAATATATTTATATAGGCATCATTTTCTAGTCCTAGCATGCATCTCTAAGCATGCCACTCTGTAAACTAAAGTCCTCATTAGAGGCCTGCCTCTGGATTACAAGATGTCACAGAAAAGGCCTTCTTGAGGATAAGGCTGTAATTTAGATTTCTTTCTCTAGGGAAGCCCCTCTCTTGTCCTCTCACCCTGGGGCAAGTTTATTAGTATAGAATATACAAGAACACCACAAAAGAAGCAGCAGAAGTGGGCAGTGATGCATACCCCAAACTCTTAAGTGGAATAGCAGTCAAGGAGTAGGATTCAAGGCATTTGATAAAAATAAAAAAGGCAGCTAATATCAAACAATTATCTTCAGAGTGTGTTGCAGTTTGTTTAAACAACATGGAGCACTATCAGCAATGAGGAATGTTCTAGAATACATCCAACTGTGTCAGATGCTGGTCTCAACCCCATTGCCTGTGGTCTATCAAGATGGTTTGGGCATCAAACTTTGTTTTTAAAAAATGCTCAAGTACAATTTGATCAGTGTCACTTTAGCTGTTCTTATTTTTATAGCAATCCTAGTGAATATATATTACTGGAATGGTTTATTGGGCATTTAAAAATAATGATTATTTTCTAGGCTAAACATCAACCAGCTAAACAAATATTCTGGCTACATTTTGAGGGATGGTCTGAATATTTCATAATCCTTGCCAATTAGCTGTCTTTGTAGTGATGTTTCTCCACTATCCAATAACATCTGATACTGCAGAGCTGGACAATGTATGCTGTGCCTGACAGAGGTTTCGCCAGCTAACAGGCTTTTAGGATGCCTGCCGAGTGCTTACGGCAATCCTTTGACAAACAAGTTATCAACAGGATTCCCTCAAGATCAAAACAGCGCCTCCCAGCAGAGAGCCAGCGAGAGCAAAAAGGCCAGAACCAGCAAGAGAAGTGGCTGCAACCGACAGACTGCAATTCAGCCAGCCCCTTCCCCCACCACCACAATTTCAAATGCCAGGGCTTTTAAACACACAGTGAGGACTCCTGCTGAGACAGGACTCTGCTGCACAAAGGAGGTTTAGATGGAAGAGGCGATTCCCCAAATCTTCCCACCTCCTTAGCCTTTCATTCCCATTCAACTGGCAATATCTTCTCCGGAGCCCAGGGGTGGCAAGGCAAGAGACCTTTCCCTCAAGGTCTGAGGCACCTGAGATAATGAGAATATTGAATTTTGGCACTAGATTTTGTGGCTTAAATTAATAAAAAGCTTCTTATAATGAGATCCTGGTGAGCTATAAGTGTCCCCTTACTACTCAAAGGGGGAGGGAAGAATTTATACTCCTCAATACACTTCATTTTTTAAATATAAGATCATGTGCTGAGTTGGTTATTGTGGTGCCTAACTCCTAGGAAACTCTGCCTGTAAACTATTAAAGGTTTGTGGGGTAAAATATCTTCCCCTGATTAACTGATTCCAGCAAATCAGTTATTTCAGAGTTGGAAAAAAATTGTTATGAAATGCATAATTTATTCCAATACATTTTGTGAATTTCTTTTTTGTCAATCTTCTTTCTTCTACTTCCTACTCTGCCAATCCTCACAATCCATAAGTTATGCCCCATTTGGATCTGCTCAGCAGTATGGCCATTATTTAAAGATTTCCAGTTCAGATCACAGGAGGCATTTTCAAGACAATCCAACAATCATCAACTTATTAAGGCAATTGTTTTTAAAAATCCACCGTTTTTCCCTGTTCAAGAGAAATCCACCTAGCAGAACCATCCAATACAATATTAAATATACAGGATTCTCTTCATTTTGTTCAACCTAGGGATGCTTTATACTTCATTATTACTTTGTATAGAGTAGATCATCCCATATGGCTGAATCATTAAATATATGACATATTAATATCCACCAATAAAAAAGCTGAACTTGCCAATTTTGATTCTTTTACATATTTGTATTCTATGCATACCCCAAAACAGCAATATACATTTTTAGTGTCAAACCTATAGAGGCTTTGCATAATTATAGAACAATACTGAAGATCTTGTGCATATCTATATATCTCTACATTTCATTTGTAGATGTCTGCTGCATGCACACATATACATTTAAACATATTCACTTATTTACAAACATCATGACCTTGTTTATATTCACATGGTTTACCTCGGGAGTATGTCTTGCTATCTCTCTAATTAGAGTTGCAGCATTTTTCTTGACATATTCATCAGAATCCTTGAGGCACGTGAGAACAACAGGAAAAATTTCTGCTTCAACCACCATTTCTGCCAGATCCACAGAATGCTTTGCTATCTGGCTAAGAGCTGAAAGCACCTGACGCTAGTAAACAAGAATGTTTTATGAATGATTATTGAATATATGGACAAAGCAATCAAAAGGAAGCAGAAAACTTTTCAAACTGTGAAAGCCCCTCAAAATATGTAATTTCAAAACAAAAAATGATAAAAAATAATATATATATATTTTCATTCATTCATTCATCTGAAAGAAAAGTTTTCTTAATTAAATGAATCTACTTTTAACTAGTTTTATGGGGGAAGTTATGTTTTTATACTGTACTGTAGTACATAAATGGACAACTAAATATTGTAGTACATAAATGTACTACAATATTGTAGTATTGTAGTACATAAATGGACAACTACCGTATATACTTGCATATAAGCCGATCTTGCATATCAGCCGACCCTTAAAAAACTGCCCCAAAATGAGGAATTTTGCAAAAACTCGCATATAAGCCAACCCCCAAATACCATGGTGTGTTGCAGCCTTCACTACTTTTAGTTTAAAAGAAGCAGCATAAGACATTCTTTTTCTTTTAACATCAGACATGGATATATTTTAATGAATTTTACTACGGAACTTTACTAAATGCAGAGAAACTGGACACAAAGTTGCATGTGACGATCGCNAATCAGATTTATGCACGTATAAGCCGACCCCCAAATTTGGAAAAAAAAAAAGCGTTCTAAAGTCGGCTTATATGCGAGTATATACGGTAAATAATTCTTTTAAAAATATAAACTAAATAAAATTAGGAAATGGAATTTCTAGCAATTCAGAAGAGAAGCCAACACATGCTATTATTTATTGCTTTCTTTTAAAACCCATACACATTAAAACATTGTTTTTTTAATTAGGACAGACCATACAGATCTTATCAACTATTGCCAGTTAGCTTACAATGTTTGAAATAAATATTTTATAAACCTATTGCTTTTTGTGGAAAAAAAATCACTGAATGTTAACAGCCCCCCCTCCCCAAAACAAAACTACTGGTATACACAGGACAAAGAGAATTTATGTAATTTTAGATACTAACCACTGTTATTGTGCATGATTTTCTATAAGCTAAAGGTTTTCCCAGAGCACATTAATAAGTCTGGAGGCTTATACCTTATCTGTGACATTTACCTGGCTTATTCAAAGGTGCACATCACTGAAATAAACTGAGTTTCCAAAACAAAATATTGTGGAGTATAGCATTATTATAATGTTTAACACTTTATAAATCACACATACTGAATTCATTACAAGTTTTCTAGAATTCGGAAAAGCTCTTGAAGATAATTGCTACAAATCTGTCTCATTCTTAAGAATACAAATAATTGCCATATTAATAAGAATTGCCGTTTCTTATTCATCAGCTACTATTACCACATATATACTATAACAGTCACATCAAGCAATCAGATCTCCCCTTTGTTACTTCTCCAATTTAGCATTGCATATTTTTGAAAAAAAGGTCATTGAGGATTAATACTGTTTCTCCAATATAGAATCACATTCTTGGTTGGAAAAGAGGAAAATTATTTTGGGAAGTACCTTTAATTTGGCATCAGGGTTGAGTATCATCTGTGCCAAGTGAGCAATGGCCCCAGCATCAACGACAGTCTGCGCTAACTCTGGAGAATGCTTTGAAACATCACTCAGTGCTGAAGCAGCAATCCTTCTTAAAGCAATCTCTGGCTCTTGGATACATAGGACTAAAAGAGGAATAGCTCCAGCATCCACCACAGCCTGTGACAGTTCTGTTGGTCCAATGAAAGTAATTAAGCGAATATGGGTGACTGACCCTTGTACAAGCCATTTTTCACCTTGACAGATCCAGCAGGAGAGAGAGAAGGAGAAGAGAAAGTGGATTCTAGTCTCTGGCCATCTGCATTTCAAATCAACCCTTCAAGTTTCATAAACCATGTGGACCAGTCCTCAGCTGAAAAGAATACAGGCCAATAGATGAACCTCCATTTACGTGTACACATTTGAGATACATTAGACTGAAATAGTTTGCTACCCTGTCTGTGTATGTGTACATGTGTGCATTTTAAAAAAGTAAGCAGATGTCAGCTGTTTAAGCTCCTGCTGTTGTGCGCTGATCAAAAAGCAAGCAGCTTTTGCACTGCTAACAATAAAGAAAAGACAAAATACCTAAATATACCCCCTTCCCCCACAAATCTGATTTAGACTGCAGATTCTTTGCCCTATTCATACAAGAAATAGAAAATAACAGGCCTAAATTACACTAATATTTAATTTCATTAAAAGTGATGTTATTACCATTAATTCAAAGACCTAACTTGCTAATTCTGAACACTAGCATACATTTTAATAGTACCTTTTTATTAATAAACTAGGTCTTTTCCTACATTAAATCACTGCAACAGACAGATACATTAAGTCGCTATGGCCCGTTAATTGTATTTTAATGTAAAATCCACAATAATTAATACACACACTATTATACCAAATATTCATTACCTTTCTTCCAACATATTTATCATTAAACTTCAGTAGTGAAGTAAAAAAACTACTGGATAGCAAACACAAGGATTAAGGCATATGCTATTTTTGCAGATGATGATGAAAAATGAGCACAAATCCCATTAATTTCAAATGGGCTCTTATAGGTTCTTAAATAAGGTTTTGTTAGGTCTTCTCCTTGTTCTGCACGTAGTTTCTTATCTTTAACATTTAACCTGCCTTGTATTGCCATGGCAACAAATAGCTCTCGTAATTCAAGGGCCCAACTTTGATTTTGCATTTACAGTTCATCAATCAAAGCTTTCTGCAGAATTTTCTTAAGGGAGGAGGTAAAGCCCACAAACCAATTCTCTATTTATCTACTTACTCATGTACTACATTGTATAGATTTATTAATTTTCATAACAGTGTGCTAACGTGAAAAAAACTTTTTTCCCATGATAAAATTTGGACCTCAACTTATATAATTGAAATACAAATGTTGACATTATTATATTTATAAATATTGTTATGTTGTAATACATTTTTGTCATGATCTAAACCTTTGCTCCATTTACAACTTCATCCTACTTTATTCCCAATATGAAACTCTGTCACATATCTAAATATAAAGCTATTTGTCATAAAAGCTGTTTGTATCCTGGTGTGTGTTTATAAAGTCTTTCCTCTTGGTAAATACACCTAATATAGCATGAGGCACATGATTTATTTAATGTATAAACCTCATGAAAAGGAAAGATACCCAAAATTCCTTTTATAATCCATCCTGAAAGTTAATACTGATATACTATCCAAATGGACTAAAAGAAATTTCAGCAAAAAAGTAAAAACATTTTTATAAAAGCTCCTCCCCCAAGTTCTTAGCAACTAATCTCATATTTTAAACAGCAGAAGAGAAAATTATAACTGTAAAGTAACTATGCTACTATAAAGAGGTTGAATAATCTTTTTGTAATCTAAAAAGAGATCATAAACTAATTGGCCATAGAATTTGCATTAAGAACTTCAGAGAGATTAATTGTTGTTCTGTTTTAAAAAAACATAGTATATTTTAAAAGTTCTTTAGATATCCTCTTTCCATGTATTCAAGTTGGCTTTTGAATAAAAATCTTATCATGATCTCTAATTACAGTGAGGAATCAAATGTATAAAAAGCATAGTGGGACTAAAACTTCCTTTTACTTTCTCAAACCTAAAAGCAATCTCATGAAATTACCAAAATAACAAATATAAATGTTCACTTCTCATTAAAAAAAAAAGACTATAGTGTTTATTTATATATTGCTTATCACACCGCAGAAAGAGTTCTTCTTTTCCTACCCCCAATTATACCTATCTGATTGGCAAGCAAAAGATTACTTTACCTTTTACCTTTAAAAGAAGGGGAAAGAATCTAGCAGTAGGAATTAATTCTTGATTGGAGAAAAGGCATAGAAGGCTTCTACATAAAGAACAATTTTAAATAAAGAGAGCAGATGGAAAACCTGTGCAATGAAGTGCTAGAAATATATATATATATATATATATTTGTTTGTTTTTTCAAGCTTTCGCGGGTACTTACATGTGTGCTGTTTAGCTTCCTTCGGGTATTATCCCACGTCATGGTAGTTCTCGTTAAAGTTGTAAGCAACGTTTAGCAGAATCTCAGTCTGCCATCCTCAGGGCTTCTGTCATTGAGTTTGTAACAGCAGTATTGAGTTTCAGATACAGAAGCCTGAGGATGGCAAGATGAGATTCTGCTGAAACGTTGCTACAACTTTAAAAGCACTACAATGACGTGGGATAATACCCGAAGGAAGCTGAACAGCACACATGTAAGCACCTGCGAAAACTTTAAAAAAAAATATTTATATATATATATATATCTTTTACCATTTCCTTTAATAATGAATTGGGGTAGTCAAATGCCTATGAAATGTAGAATCATTCAATATTATGATTGTCATTTTTATGTACTAAACTAATTTGATATGGAGAACTATTTTTATTGCTACAGTAATACTATAAATATAGCAAACCCCCATCAAATATCAAAAGACAGAAATCAAATAGTTTTCAAGAACAGTAAACATTAGGGAGATACAAAATGCGTTGTGTGCGGAGAAACATAAAGTCACTGAAGTTTTAAGGAGGGGAAAAGGAAAACTGGCATACCAAAGAGTTAACATTTTATAGTAAAAATCCTAAAAAGATATTACACTTAAGATATATTTGCCATAAGTGGTTAAATTAGCTTCCCTATAGAGAAATGTCTATATGGAAGAAAAATAAGATAGGAACTTTTCCTTTTTTATTCCGTACAATTCCACTTTTTGCTTTGTAATGCTTAGACCAGGGAATGACATCCTCCTCCGCCCCCAAATTAAGTCTTCTGGTATTAGAACACATGATTGGACAAGACTGCATAGTAAAGTCTATCTCTGGTTTCTTGAAGTTACTTTGTTTTTTTAGTCTCTAGATTCTGCAATAGCAAATCACCAAAACACAAATAATTTCCAAAATTATAGCAAATAAAAAAACACAAATACTAGAATAAATTTAATACACCTTAAAATATTTTATAACTTCTATTCCTCAAAAATCTTAGTTTCACCCATTCATTATCATTTTAATATATCATAGGTCATTAGCCATTAAAATCTTTTAAAAGAACATTAAAAGCTTTAAAATGATAGGAATAAGAAGTCTGAGTTTTTTTTTTCTTTCCCCAACCATTTATTTGCCCATCTTCAATCTCTGAATCATCTATTGTGACTTTTGTTCCAGCATGATTTATATCCTTGATTACAGACTGGGAATACACTGTAACATTTTGTTACTGTATCCTGCCTTGTTTTATTATGTTGCCATCTTGAATTCAGTTTCCATATTGCCTGCTGAATCAAGATCAGATAGGTCAAGGAGTTAGGAATTACTCAGTTGGCCTAGAATCCAGATGTATATGGAAACTATTTAACCCCCATGGTGGCTGTCTTCCTTTGAACTTCAAGATGTGCCTTATTCCCTAAGAAGTTAGCAGTGCTAATTAGCTTTCAGTTAGCTTTTTATTTGTTACCTGTGTCATCTGCACACTAACTGTCCATTGTTAATTGGGACACTTCAAGGAAATGTTTCGTGATTTGCTATGCCCCTTTTGATATAATTCAAAATCAAGGACTATTGTGATAGGGAGAGGAACTATTCCCCTGATCTGCTGTGTGGTCAATTTTGTGCACCTTGTATTACTGTTTCCATGGTCACGGGTTCTCTGCGTGTCTGAATCTACAATTGCTTCATGATGGGAGAAGAAACATTGCTCTCTAGAAGCATGTTCTGGTAATTTACAAATTCATTGTAACAAGTATTTTATTCTATCTTCCAGTCTTTGGCATTTGTAAACTAGAATGAAGTACAAGATAAAAATCTATCCCATATCTCTTTGGGGGGTTTTGTAAACCAATATTTTTTTGTCCTAAATAAACCTCCCCCCCCTTTTTTTTAAACAAAAAGAAACTCAATGTTTTGTTGCTAGTTTATTTAACTATTTTAACAAATAAAAGCTTGTCATTAATAATGTAGAAGAGCTGAAAGGTATTTTTTAATGTACTCTTTTCCTTAAATTACATTATAATCCCTAGTTTCTAAGTAAGTACACAAGAAAAATAGAAATATTAAATAGGCTAATCTAAGTCTCCTGGCAATCTTTTCCTTAAGAATATTTGATAACTGTTAGGAGTTGTCTGTAGAAAATCTGTAATTTGAAATGCAGAATAAAAATGCATTGTTACTCCTTTCTTAAAAATCAACCAGTTATTTTAATGTCTACATTATAGCAGTACTGGTCAAGAAATTATAATCCTAATTAGCATTTATATTGATGCTAGAATTACAAAGAGGAGAGGCAGTTCCATTCTCATCCTTATATCTTTGTTTACAGAAAGTAAAATGTATGAACATTACGAACAAGAGGATCAGAAGAAAAGTGGAATTTCAACTGCCTATTTTTTTCATTTTGCCAATAATCCAAGATTATTTCATGCCACTTTTTCAATATGTATTTTTTCTAGCACTTTTTACAACAATATTGTAAAAGCTGGCAGCATTCTTCTCCTTTTAGAAAGAGGCTAAATTTGAACCAAGCACATCTTCCTACACAGTCATTATTTTCCATTTGCTTTTCTTAAATCTGATACATGCTATCCATGTCTATTTGCTCATATAGGCAGTAAAACCATTATCTATTTTCTGTGTTGGGTTCCATAATGTAAATACTTGATGCATTCTAAAATGTTAAGAAGTCTCTTACCTGAATTATGTCTTGCTATATAGCCAAGGGCCCAGGATGCAGCTTCTTTCACCCCAGGATCAAAATCTTCTAAGCAAATTACCAGTGTATCCAAAGCTCCACAATCCACAATTGCCTGGGCAAGCTGAGGAGAATGCTTTCCAACTGCACGTAACACAAATGCAGCCGCTTTCTTATAAAAACGCTACACAAGTACAGAAAAGATTAGAATAAATTGCAATTATTTAACTAGGGAGTCATATGACTGGGGAAAAGAAGGATCAACTAAATGTCTATGTAAGAAAGGCAGTATCCAAATTTGAAAAACAAATAAATAAATTTATTTAACATACTTATATGCCACCTGTTATGCAATGCTTCTCCATGGTGTAGTAAATTAAAAATACATTTGATTGTAAGAGAAAAACAATGTAAGCTCAAAATATAAAAATCCAACTCAAATATAAAAATCACCCTTTGATTTTTCACTGTCAAGCTAAGTAAAAATGTTCTGTATTGTGTGCCTAAACAGCAGCAAAGTCAGCAGAGGGTTTTTGTTGTTGTTGATGGGAATGTGTTCCAGTGAATGAATCTCAACAATAATAACAAAAGGTTTTCTATATAAAAAGAGTCCATAGAACAGATGTAATCAGGAAGGCCTCTGATATTTATAACGTTCAAGCAGATGTCTATGAAATAATGCCAGTCTCTCAGGAATCCTGATCCAAGGTAATTTTTATAGAATAATAACAAAGCCTTAAACCTTTGGCAGCAAATTGTCAGTGCAATTATTTCAAAACTGGTATTATACATATGTACTATGGAATAATTTTGCCACTACACTTGCATAAACTGTAGCTTCTGTACAAAAGGACAGATCCACATTGAATAATATAACCCAGCAATACAATATTCAACACATGAAGTTACTAATACATGAATCAGGATCTACGTTATCTGGTATGCACACACTAAAATAGTATTTTGTCTCATTTACTTTAGGTATTATGTTTAATATATAGGATCTTTGTTTCTCAATATGTGTTCTTAAAAAAGCAAGTATGCTTTGTAATAATATAGGAGGAAATTATCAAGACTAGGAATGAAATCTTACTTCTGCAGCATTTATATCTGAGTTCAGAGAATGGAACCACCATAATAAAGGTAGGGAGAGTGTCATGTAAAGAAAAATTGTGGGAATTGGTCTTGTAGGAAAATAAATCTGGAAAGGTACCAGCCAAAAGACCAATCCTTATTCTCTAACATCTAATAATGCATGATTTTGAATCATGTACTTCAGTCAGAGGAAACTAAGTATCCTGTTAAATGTTAGGAAAAACTTCCTAGTATTAAGAAGAGATGAAAAGTAGAATCAATCACCCAGAGAGGGTTCTCATTCACTGCATCAATAAAAAGTAATTTGTTGTGCTTGTTTTAATTTGGAATTCTGCATAGAGCAGGGGCTGGTTCAATGGTCTTAATGAATCTTTTCAACTTTTGTGTTCAAAAGTGATGGATAGACATCATCTAGCTTCCTATAATAGCCAAGTAAAACTTTTCCCATCCTTCACTCTTGGCTTTTATGTGCTGATAGTTTGAGCACTGCAATTAATTTATCCAAGGAGAATCTTCTTTGATCATTTGCCTTCAGTAATTTCTGATGGATGTATAGTATGTGAAGTAAAGCATAGATGATCACAGGTCTGCCTTTCATGTGATGATGGATTTCTAGCTAGAAGAATGCTGCAAAGAAACATTACAAAGCAAGAATAGAAAAATTCCCAGCTGATTGTAAGAAAAAAATTAGCTTCCCCCCCAACATTGTAGTTGCAGTGGAGTAAGTAAAAGTGCATTCAAACTTCTACATCTGCTGTAGTATATACACTTTTTCTTACTCTGAAGCTCATATAGTTAATATGCATTCGAACTTTCAAAAAGATATAAGTTTACACCAATATCTGTTCACTTAAAGTTCCACTAAAACATATTACTACTAAAGTTTATAAAGTGTTATTGAATTTAAAACATGTAAAGCATTGTATGATTCAGTGGGCAAGGAATTTTGGATATTATGTAATGCTTGAACAATGGGAGAATATGTGGAATAAAGTTTATATTAAACTATCATTTAAAAGAAAATTTCTATAAGATGATGTATCATTGGTATTTAACTCCAGATAAATTGTCAAGAATGTATAAAGGTACTTCAAATGAATGTTGGAAATGTTAATGTAAATAAGGAATTTTTTATCTTCTGTGGTGGACATGTGATAAAGCAAAGAAATATCAGAGTAAGATTCGTATCTTAATACAGAAAATTCTTTAAATGAATACAGAAAGAAAACCAGAGACTTTTCTTTGGGTTTAATGGAACAAAAATTGATGAAAAAATTGTTAACAACAGCAAGACTATTCTAAGCATGAAATGGAAGTCACCTCCATCCCCACAATGGCTGCAAAAGACGAATGGCTGCAAAAACTGATAGTTAGCAGCGATGGCTAAATTGACTGTTTTGATTAAAGAAAAATACCTTTATTTCTACTTGGAAACCACTTCTGGATTTTGTGCTTAAGATGGAAAAAATGAAACTTTGATTTTGGGTTTTACCAATTAGATAGATTTGTTGTTCTAGAAATGGCTAGTTTCTATTATTATGAAAAAGTAAAAAGTTGAGGATAGATGTTAATGCCTTATTTTACTGCACCAAAGAAATTATTTTCTTTTTCCCTTGCTTTCCCTCACTATCCACTTCCCTTTTTCCTTCCCTAATATCTACTTTTGTATTCTCTTTGTATGTCATATCATAAATTAATAAAAAACTATACAAAATAAAGTTCCACTACAACATATAATTTGTCTAGGGCTGCTTAACTTTTGCAAGCAACTCTGTGTGTGTGTGTGTGTGTGTGTGTGTGTGTGTGTGTGTGTGTATTGTGGGAGNCTGTGTGTGTGTGTGTGTGTGTGTGTGTGTGTGTGTGTGTGTGTGTGTGTGTGTATTGTGGGAGGGGTGATGTTTCAGCTTCACCATGCAAAAGGATAGGGCCAGTGGACAAATGAATGAATCAAAAAATATGTTTAGTTATCCCTGCATAACACTGGAAATGTATATGATAGATTAGATTAGAATAGAATACAATTCTTTATTGGCCAAGTGTGATTGGACACACAAGGAATTTGTCTTGGTGTGTATAAGCTTTCAGTGTACATAAAAAATGTTGTATCACTGAAATGCATGATACCAAAAAGGTAAATATAATGATGAATTCACTTGACTATCTTTCCCAATCTAGTTGTTCTCAAATGTAATATCCTAAAGTCTTCTTTCAGTCAGCAAATCCAAAAATTATTCTGAGAATTATGCAGGTGAAATTCAATACTGCACAACTAAGAGGTACCTGTCTTGGAAAAATTAATAGTTAATAGTTAAGATGAAACTAGGAAATGGCATTTGTTCATGATATAAATTTGATCTAAACAAGCATCTAAATTACAAACAATAACAGAAAATTCTTCAAAGAATGGTTTTAGAACTGAGGCTTAAAAGCAGAAAAATACAACCACTGTTAAGTTTGATTTCTGCTGAAAGAACAATAATTGTAGAGCAATAATAGCATGTGCTAATAATAGAATGTGTTCAAAAAGCATGCAAATTCTTACTTCCAGATAACCATGTTTTAAGCATGTTTTGAAGGATTTTTTTTGAAATATCAATGGATAAAAATATGATATGTTAGCCTATGTGGTCTCCATTCATTTCACTGGTGCATGAGAAGCTTAATTCCCAATAGATCATATCTGTTATTATTCAAAATACCTAAAGTCTAAAATAAAATACACAAATAGTGGCTTATAATTAACAAGCTTCAGAACAATGGCATGAACACAAACCAGTCCTGATTTTTTCGTAATTTCTACTCCTTTGTTAGATTCTATCTTTTTTATACAAATACTGCTTCCACCAGAACAGGAACAGTTGGCTAAACATAAATTCTTAAATTTATGTTTTCAGTCTTAGTTATTATCATTCTACAGAATCATTAAATAGCAAACTGAAGGCAGCAATTCAGAATTTTATAATAACCCAGAACAAGGATGAAAATTCTTAAATAGAGGAAAATGCAGAGATGGAGAACTCAAAATCAACACCTAGATTATTATAAAACCAAAACCAAACAGTACTAAAAATAATAGCAGGAACAGGATGCACTGCATTCAAATAAGGCATAATTCTTTGTATTCTTAATTCCAAAAAGAAGTTGGAGTAATGCTTCTCTATCCAAAGCATTTGCAATCAAGATTTGGAGCTGCTCCCATGGTCTATCATGGAACTTTTTAGCAGTTCTGCAATATGGAACTAGGTTTTGCAGAGTTAATCCTGAATCTGGAAAGCAGGCAGTTTCCCATTGTTAGACACTCTTGCTTCATTCTATCTGCTTAATTCTTTCTGTACCGCCATTTTTTAATGATCCTTTTTTTCCTCAACATAAAAATAAGATCAACAAAGTAATAACACCCAAAAGATGGGTGTTATCTGAATGCCAATGTTTGCATTTCTCAATTTGTCAATTGGAAGTACTGGCTGGCTGAGGGGGAATAGTGAATACTATAAGTGTGGTACAAAAAAGTTTCTAAAGATTTGAGGAATGAACTGAGGGCAAGGTGCCAAGAAAGGCAAGATGGCTGATATGGAAAGAGAATAGATGAATTGATCATGAACCACATAGTAGAAAAACCCATGGCTCTTTCATATCCTTCTTTGAGGTAAAAACCCACAGAGAAACATTTGTACACCAATTATCCTTAATGCCTTCTTTCTGCCCACTTATCTTTTACAAAGAAGTGGCCAGATGACTCCCCAAATATGGCAATACAAGGCAAAGTTAGTGCTAGGTAGCTGACTACCATTCAGGGTTTTATGGCATTGAGGAGCAGAGATTATTATTTATTAGATTACATAATTAGAATGTATTACATGGATATAACACATATACATATTATATTCACTATTTCAGTGCCCTATTTACATTCTCATGCCTTGTAGATTCATGATTTATAAGATGTAACAATGCAAGCTTTATGCATGGTTTACAACATATTTTAGCCAATTAATTATACAATACTTCTAATCATTTCATTAATACAGCAAAAGTTTTCATAGCATTACCGGTATAATAGTCCAATAAATAAAATTACAAATAACATGCTTTTAGTAATTAAGTAGACTTCTAAAATGATTTAACTAAATCACAATAAAAAATTTCTATCAAAAAACTGTCTATAGTGAGTAGTGAGAACATACATCTAAAGAATGGTTAAAAAGCTAATCAGAACAGAAGGTTTAACTCTGATCAGAGAAAAAAAAATACTGAAGACTGTTTATGCCTTACATTTTGTTCAGCCAATGAATACACAAGTTGGGGAAGAATATCGCCTTTAACTACAGCTTCTGCTAGATCATCGTTGTAATTGGCAAGTCTTCCAAGGGCCAGAGCAGCTGTCTGTTGAATATTTGGAACCACATCCAATAGGAGTGGTCTCAACAGAGCCATTACACCTGAATAATAAGAGAAAACCCACATAGAGGGAAAAAATGTTATTTTTAAAATACAAAGCATAATTTTAAAATTAAGAAAATTAGAAAGTTGTATATTACCCATAACACAATTTATGGTTAATTGATTTTTTTATTTCCAGGATGGTACTGGGATACTAAAATATCCCTAGGTCTATATTATCCCAAATATAAAAATAAAAACAGCAATCAAGTAAAAAGAATAAAGTAGTAAAATGGAACAACGCAGGTTTGAATTCAAATCTTTAGAAAAACAGAAGTCTCCACACACTTTTTAAAGCTGCCCTGTCCCAAATTCCAGTGATGGACAAGCATGGATTACTATCCTTTATGGTTCTGAAAGACCTTTGGGGAATCAGTACCATTTCTTAGAAGCCAAAGAGAGAAGTGGTCCAACTTCGTGAGATGATGGGTTTATTGCATTGTACAATTATTTTACTCTCTTCAGGGTTAGAGTTATTAAAGTTGTGGGAAATAAAACAGTAATAACAATGACAGACAATTTTTATATCTTAAAAATATTAAACACACTTGGTAATAGAAATCTTGACTGATCCTACAATTAAACTGCATCTTCATTATTACCCTATAAATAAAACTTCACATTTTAATGTTTATTCATACAAAGAAAATAGGATTGAAAGAAACTGCCACTTCTGTAGAATTTTACTTCAATAGAAAAAGTCAATCCTATTCTAATATAGCTTTTCTTAATGGTTTTCATTCTAAATATTATTGCCACTGTTAATTATAAACAACATTTTCTTGAATTTAGAGACAGTAGTTAATTAGTCCCAGAAAGATTATACCTAATTATAATTTATATCTGTAGACTACACCAATGTATACCATTATAGCTGCATCTTTTCATTAAACCTGATTTAAACACTCTAAGAAATATGGGGAAAACATACAAAAATATATACGCAACTGTATCTCATCTGCATAAACATCATAATTGTCCAGATTCTCTTGCACAAATCTAAAGTACTTTGATATATGATTGAGTTTTTTGGCACTAAATACACACAGCACTGAACATACAATTAAAGATAAACATAGCCTATGCCAAGTTCTTCCAAGTTGCTGAAACGTTTAGCGATTTTTAA
Source organism: Laticauda laticaudata (assembly GCA_004320025.1). Lineage (NCBI taxonomy): Eukaryota > Metazoa > Chordata > Lepidosauria > Squamata > Elapidae > Laticauda > Laticauda laticaudata. The sequence goes on from BHFT01025973.1 coordinate 21,151, forward strand.
GCCAATAAAATAATTTTTCAATGCAAACATACAGGGTATACTGCTTGCAATCTTTCAGTGATTCATTTCTAAAAAGAAATGAGTTAAATCTAATCACTTCCTATGAATTATATTCTGGGCAACAATAACTAACTAGTCATTCTCCAATAACTTGTAACATGGTTGGAATTATTTGTGAAAAAGGAGGACAATTAAACTTGCTAATATATACAATCTGCTACATGCAGAATCTCACTTTAACTGGATTTGTGGCTAAAACATCCAGCACAGCAGAATCAGAAACAGAATGTTTATTTCACTCACACCTAGCTTCTTCCAAGTCGTCTTTTGAGATTGCCCATTTTTAAGTATAGTTCTTGATTTTCAGCTTTAAAAAATTTTCTATACATGCCACAGAACTAAAAAGCCAATGAGCAACAAATAAAAACATACAGGTCAAAATTTCCAATACAATGCAAAGATAATTATTTTTTAAAAAAAAACAGTAACATACAAGCAAAAAAAATTAGTAAAATCAAGAAATGGTTAAACCTTAGAATTAATGTGTTTTTAAAAAACAAAAGTAACTGAAATCTTCAGAAAGAGAAAAGGATTTTTTTAAAAATTAGTAAAAACATCACAATCATTTTTATTATTCTAAAAAATAGTATGACAGGTATCAATCAAGTGTAATTATATTAGTTAGTTTCATGAGTGTTTAACTATTAAAAAGTGCAGTGGGCAGACTTACAGTAATATAGGAAATAGCATTCACTACATTTCACTATGACATAAACAGCATTTTAAAAGCAGAACTTTTTTAAAGACAAAGGAAATTTAATCAGACAGAAATATATGCAAAAAATGGTAACAAGGAAACGCAAAAGAAATTTCAATTGGATTTAAAATCTTACATATATGATATACCTGAGGTATCAGGAAATAGCTTTTGCAATTTATTAGGTTCTGGGTAGCAACTATAGGAATATTTTTGTTTATATTTATGAAGTGATGTGATAGCTCTCTAAGGGTAGTATTTTTCACTCTATTTATGCTGAGACAAACTAGACAATGATACACACTCTGCTTAAGAGTCAGAAATGTTTAGGCAGCATGTTCAGGAGCTAAGTGAAACTCACAGACACTATTTAAATCAGGGGTTGCCAATGTTTTGGACCTTAGGGACCACTAAACTCATAATTATAAATCCCAGGGACCACTAACTGGTTCTGTGGGCATGGTCTAATTTGTGGATATGACGTGGTGATCATGGGACTGGTTGGGTATGACTTGTATGTAAATATTACAAATATTTATATAAATATTGATTTTTTTATTTAAAAAAGAGCAACTTTTACCCAAAATCAAGCAAAGCAGGCAGGCAGATTGAACTGCTCACGGAATCATTCAGTGATCTATCTTTCTGCCACCAGCTAACTCAGTCTGTCATATGTAATTTGTTTGTCGTGAGTCTGCACTGAATAATAGAACCTTCAGTCCTAAGGGAGGTTCAGCTGTGCTTATAAGCAGAGCTGAAGATCTAAAGACTAGCTAGAAAGCAAGAAATCCAACCATTTCCTGCTTCCTAGATAATCTAAATCTCCCGGCACAGCAGAACAGATGATGGTCAGAAAAAGGAAAAATAGCAATTTAGCAGGCAAGTTTGCCGGGTAAGGAGTGAGTGACCGGGTAAGGTTCTCACGGGCCATGTGGGTGGTACAGCCTTGTGTTTCTGCGCAGCCTGGATTAATTGCTTTGGGGGGTATTCTGGGGGTGAGATTTCTCTGCAGCCTATTTTCTTGTGGCCAACCAGTGGCCCATGGCCCACTGGTTGGCGACCGCTGATTTAAATTACTCAGTGCAGCTTTCAGCTACTTTTGCTTACATTTATAAAAAAAATCCTGTCAAACTGAGAAAATGACTTATGTGTAAAGAAAGAACAAGTGTACAAGCTGAATGCTAGATTCATTCATGTAATGAATGAATGATGTAATGAAGCATTGTAATATTTATGAATAAAAAAGGGTTGGCTTGACTGTAAAGGTGATTTTTCCACAGCAAAGCCAGGGCATTCTACAGGATGGATCTTTCTTCCCCTCACTCAAAAAGGAGAGCTAGACAAAGTTCCCACTTTTGGCCTTGACTTGCTCCAGACAGCATGCAAACCCCTGGCACTGTCAACTGCCCTCAAAAGCAACAGCCTCTTAAATGTTATCTTTATTTGTATTTACTTTATATTCTTCCTCCTTTCCCCTTGCTTTTACTTGGCTTTTAGTGTTTTTTCCTCTGCCATAATAGGAGAATTTGGAGAGGTACAATATAATGCTTCATTTTATTTCAGATTTTTTTTATCTCACCTTTATTATTTTTATAAATAAGGCAGAAAACATATCAAATACTCCTTCCTCCTTCTATTTTCTCCATAATAACCCTATGAGATGATTTAGGCTGAGAACGTGTGACTGGCCCACAGTTACCCAGCCAGCTTTCATGCCTAAGGTGGGACTAGAATTCACAGTCTGCTGATTTTAGCTTGGTCCCTTAGCCACTACTTCAAACTGGCTCTCTAATGTTATTGCTTATTATATGTTATTAGAGTAATATTACTCTACCACCTATCATATACACATATTTCAGCTATATATAATAATACAATAAAAATAAATTTGATAAGATTCATCTGTGCAAAGTTTTCAATAACCACAATTAAAATGTGTCATAAATCACTATCAAGAAAAAAATGTCCAATATGCAGCTCTGTTGTAAAACAGATATGTTTTATTTGGAAAAGTCTTTCAGAATGAAAATACCTTATTTTGAGCTAATGTCAGAGAAAAACAACTGTGTTGATTTGCAGGAGATTCTGGAAAAGAATATACTTTCACAGCATACGTTAAATTAACTATTTTCCTATATCTTAAAGTATCAAATACTTGGAAATGAGATCTATCAAACTCAATAGCCATAAAAGCTAAAAAAGACTGTTTTATTTACCAAAGCAGATTCTTTTTTTAATACTAGAAACTGAAAACAATGACACCTTTAGCCACAGTTTGCAAATATCTTACTATCAGAAACCAAACAGTGATATGCTTCAATTTTACATCCTACGCACCAAGTAACACATGAGTTTTGTATTACAACCACAGTCCTAGATCACTGAAATCCCCATTGTCTAATTAACACTACATATTTTGTGGTCATGAATGTGTTTTAAAACTATGATTATAATCATCTGATTAGCCATTTCACAGGCCTCCCACTGATGACTTCTGAAAACCCTCTTATAATATTCCATGCTTACTATTATGTCTCAAGTGTATTGTGAAATTTGTCGGATTTCCACAGGAACAATATATCTTTCATTTGGGCTTATTCAACTCCACATTTCTTGAAATGATTGCACATATGTTAAATAGCCCATTTGACTATGGTATTATCATAAATTTCAGCCACAAATTTGACTCATGTCATTTTGTGACCTACACACAGAGGGCCACATGTTGTACAAGCATTGGAGATGGGATATGCATACCTAATTCTAATATTTTATTTAAGTTCCTTTTATTAAGAATAAGTCCAGTTTGGTGTGATAATTAAAGTGCTGGCTTAGAAATCAGGAGACTGAGTTTAAGTCCCACCTTCGGTATAAAAGCCAGCTGGGTGATTTTAGGCCAGTCACTCTCATAGCCCAACCCATCCCTCAGGGTTGTTGTGGGAAAAATTAGAAGGAAGGAATACTATGTTTGTTTGTAAATCTGAGTTACCTATGAAATAATAAAGGTGGACTAAAAATCTAATAAATAAATATGTAGCCTTCCTCATGCTAGCAGAGCTTATTTCTGAAAACAATCCTAGGACTAATCCTAATTCATTTTTCAACACTTACAATTTAACCAAAGAGAAAATATTTTTAATATGATAGCTAAAAAAGACTACCCCCACCCCAACAATAACATTTAATTTTCTTTTTTTACTATTTGTTTTAATTGTTTTTATGATTGTTTGCCACTGAGAATCACTGATTTGAGATGTGTAGCTATACAAATTGAATGAATGAATGAATCAATCAATCAATCCTATTTTCTGTCATTCCATGATACTCTGAATTATACACACAATACAATAAGTCACAGACAAAACAAGCATTGCATAAAGCTTAAACATTATGCAAACACATTCTTATACTTCTAATTGTAGATATTCTATGCATTAAAAATTAAAATGTCAAATCATAAAATTTCAATATAACAGAGTTATTTAGTAACAGAAGTAGTATATAAACTTATCATTTCATAGTCATGTTCATTATTTTCAAGGAATAGTGCAAAGTACAAAAGTCCACATCTAAAGAACATATTGGGGCTCTTATGTATTTATGATCAATGAAATCTCTATCACATAATATACAACCCACAAAAACCAGAGCCCTTTGAAAATATGTTTCAGATTTTCTATTAGTCTTATCTGCATATGCTTAATAACTTTAAAAACCTTTCTTAAGTGTTTGTTTTAAAGAAATTAAAGACTATTAAGTGTTATACCTTACGATTCTTGACTCTTGATGAATGTATCTTTTCTTTTATGTACAGAGTATTTGCACCAAGATAAATTCCTTGTGTGTCCAATCACACTTCGCCAATAAAAGAATTCTATTCTGTTCTATTTTATTCTATTCTATGAGGAAAAATTTCCTTGTTACTGAGATGATAAAACTATTTTACTCCAAAGATTAGAGCTGCTACCAATAGTGCTTTAGCAATCCTTTTTAATTGCAATTGCAGAAATTCTGAAGTTAGTATTTAGTATTTATTTGATTTGTCAATCGCTTACAAGATACAGGTATAAGAATATAGTTTTGAATACATGAGATTGAGATGAATATATGACAAGAAAAAAAAAAACAATTGGACAGAGGACGCGTAGGCAGGGTTGGTGCGCTTATAGCATGCCCCTAACAGGCTTCTTAGGAAGGGGGTGAGGTAATAGTAGACAGTCTAAAAGTTAAAAGTTTTTGGGGTTCTGGAAAGAACAAATTGCCAAACCTGTTCCATGGAAAGTAATTCGAATCCAGAGCCTGGCTGATTGGCCACCCACAACCCAAAACTATGGCCTAAGATACATCATGAACACATTTGTGATTTTGCCCCATGGGAAAAGAAAACCTAAAACCAAATTTCCCTAAAACACACCTAAAACAACACACACCCCCGCAAATCAAGTTCACCATGGAAACGGAAATAAACAAACGAACTACCATTCCTGTACTAATCTACAAAGACAGATAGGCACACTGGACACACCACTATACCAAAAGAAAACACACACCAACCGCTACCAGCTCAACGCCATCCCCACCAGCCACCCAGCAAGATTAAATTCCTGTAGCCGAAAAACACTATTACCAGAACCAAACGCCTGGCAGATAATGACACATATAAATGAATCTGAAACTATGCTACCGTCTGACTGAAGGATTGATCAGCCATATGGGCTTCCAAAAAAAACAACTATACTCTGATCCAAAATTAACTTCGAGTCAGTACATAATCTTAAGAAAAGCAAGCTATATGAGCGGAATGCTGGTGCGCCTTATCAATAATTTTCATACTTAAGACATATGGACCAGATTACCTCAGCATAGCGACGCATCATGCTATGCAGAGAGCTGGACCCTACTTAAGAGAGTACAGACATTAGTAAGATATAAGGATCACAATCATGATGCTAAAAGACAAAATAGCGCAGCTCCATTCCTGAGGGTACACCCAAATGTACGATACATTTGTACGCGTGGAAACCAAGGCATTATGAAGGAGTTCCCACTGGTGTCATTCATTGCCTTGGCTCACTCGTTATCTTGACAGGACACCAATAGACAGAAGATCACATAACTTCATAGCAGCCGGATATTCAAACAGATGCCAGTTAAAAAGCTGGCACACACCTCCTCCACTAGTCGCAACACATGAAAACCATAGGTCACAACATCAACTTCAATGGCACCAAAACCCTTAGCCACTATAGGAAAAGCCCCAGCCACAGAATCATCAGAGAAGCCATAGAGATGAAAAAAGACCTGAAAAACATGAATAGAAGAGATGATTCCCCAGACTTGGGCTTCAATCATTTGGAAGCTGCACTCTCAAACAGAAAAGATCTCACAACACCACAAAGCCAGGAAACACCTGGGCAGAAACAGACTCCTGTGAATACCTCCAGCTCAAAACACATCCCAAACAGGCACCGCAGATGAAACCTAGCTTCCTAATAGATAAATAGCCAACTTTCACGCGAAAGCCAAGCAGCACTGAAAGCGCCAATACAGGAAACACAGTGGCTGCCAGCCAATCAAATGCCACAAACAGATCAGAAGAAACGCAGAAACCCAATCAAACAAACTCAAGTTCCAATAAACATAGACCCAAGGACTTTCCAACAATCAGGATGTGGGAAAAAAAAACCATCCTGGCAAAGGGCCAGTAGGGCTATAGCCCCAATTTAAAACTAAACGGCTGTGATAGCCCTGACCCACATACAAACTCAGCACAGCAGCTTGATGATGGCAGATGAAAATTCTGCTGAAAGTTGCTACAAACTTTAAAAGCACAACTCGCAATGACGTGGATAATAGCCCGAAGGAAGCTGAAGCAGCACACATGTCTACCCGCGGAAAACTTTAATATATATATATATATATATACTAATATGTTTTTTTAAAGCTCGTATATATATATATATATATATAGGGGGGGGGTTGTCACAGCTCTGCTCCAACGTTTGAGAAAGAACTAATATTGGGCCTACAGATCACAATTAGTTTGAGTTGAAATGAAAAAACAGAAAATATTAAATATCTGGAGTGAGCTGAATGAAAAAAAGAGTAAGCCTCTCCATCCCAGCTATAGCCATCAGGCTCAATCTTCAGTGATCTTAAGCCATCACAGTTCTAATGTACAGTATTCCTGTGATAATGGGGTTTCTACAGTTGGACACGTCTGAAATCTCTCAGCACTGAAAGGCTATACAAAACCTCTGTTAACTGTATTAGGTCTTAAGACAAATTGTTTTAATTAACAATTAATTAATTAATTAATGCAAGCAAGAATATACCAACTGAATCATACTAACAAAACAATGGTGAGCAGTTCACAAGGAATTCTTAACCTGTTCCCAAAAGCATTTTATCCAAAGCCTGGCCCCCAGCTGTCCATAATCATACATACTGACAGCAAACCATAAGGGTTGATCTATCACACAAAATACAGATATTCTTATGAGTCAAAGGTTAAAAAACAATAAATGCAACAACAGACTTAGTACATAAAATAAGCCAGGCAGATATAAAAAATGTGGTGGACAAACTCCCGGCTAAAATCTCAGAAATGCTCTCATCTATGAAAAAGCTTCCCCTGCCCCCACCTTTCCATCACCCATATATAGAACTTAGATATGAATTCAGAGGCCTGCAGCTACATTCTTAACAGCATATTAACGTGGGATGGGAGGGGGGTGTTGTTTTTTGTTTGTATATAGTTTTTTTTAATTTTTGTAAGCTGCCCAGAATCATTGACAGTGACAGGGGAGGTGTATAAATTTTCTTAAATAAATATGGCTGTGAGGAACAGCTTTCTGCATACTCTTGACATGGCAGGAAAGCCTAAATTCATCTCAGCAAGGAGACTGGCTGTGCTGCTTCTGCACTGAATGTAATCTTGGTAATGTCAAGGTGGGAATTAGTGACATAACATATCCTCTCTCCTAGATGGAAAATCAAACACTAGTCTCTGTCATGAGCATATGAATGGGGCTGGGGAATTCCATGCATTTTCTACTTCTACATTCACAAGATTACATTTGCTCTAGCTCAGTGATGGTGAATCTTTTCCGCACATAGTGCCCAAACTGAAACGTGTGCGCATGCATGTGCATGAGCACCGGAAACCTGAAGATCAGCTGGCCAGTGCATGACTGCCTGTTTTTTGGCCATTTTTAGGCCATTTCTCAGGCCAAAAAATGCCTGGAAGCAGCCCGGAAAACAGCACAGAAAATGGCCCAAAAACTGCCTGAAAAATGGCCTGGTTTTTGGTAGTTTTTCAGGCCGTTTTCCAGTGCTTTGGTGCCCGCAAAGACCAACTGAAACCAGCGCCAGAAACCAGAACAGCAGCTGACAAAAGCCCGTGTTCCCACAAAGAGGCTCTGTGTGCCACTTCTGACCATGGCTCTAGCTAGTCAACTGGAACATTTTTTGTTTTTACTTTATGACAGTACAGGAACAATATTTATTACTGCCACAAATTATCAATTAATCAGACTCCTAAAAGACTGATATTAATATTCCCTTCACATAAATAGGTTCTATTTGAAAAAGCTGCTAGACAGCCCACACAAAGTTGGCTTCAATTCTTTCTTGTCTTTGGTGCTGAATTATTTCAACAGCTTTATGGCTGGCTTGTCCTGGATCATCCCTATTCAGATCCTTCTCATTTAGCAACTGCCTCATTTAATGATCATCTGCAGTTATATTAGTGGTGAAAAATGTTACAACCAATCTATATATTTATGACCTTCACCTGCAAAAAAAAGGAAAGCTGAAGTAAGATCTTAAACATAATCACAATTTCACTAAATTACTACTTCCATTAATGATCAAATTGCTAGTCCCAATTGTGGTTACTAAACAAGAACTATCTGTACTTTAGCCATCCATCTTGCTGTCTCTTAATTTTCTGTGCCATGAGCTTGATGGTTTCTTAGAGGAGACCCTCCATAAGCTCATGCCAATCCATTCAGGCTTTTTTTTGCCACCAAGTCTGGTCTTAATGGCACTACAACTCATGATCAATTTTTATTTCCATTGCCTCAAATTTATGTTCTGTTCTGTACTTGTGCGTCTTTGTGCTTTGCTCTGAACCCGATTTAGAACCCTTTATAACAAGTTGTTTTGTGTGGTGCTAGGCACTGTCAAGCAGAAAGACTCGGGACCATACATTAAGTTACAATTAAGAAGATTTATTGCACAAGCCTAAACGAGGAATCTAGTTATTTAACAGCACTAAAGCCCCTGGCACACAGCACCAACGGATGGAAAGAGGATGTAAAACGGAGAGAAACACTTGCCATCCGTTGGTTAACACGATGCAT
>BHFT01025974.1:0-12701 GCA_004320025.1 Laticauda laticaudata
TCAATCATCCACCAAGCAGGATTTAATAATCAATTCATCAGCAGCCAGCAAGGATCATCATTCATCAGCAGCAGCAGCAGCAAGCAGCAGCAGCAGGAATCAAGCAGGACCAGGATCAGCAGCAGCAGGAGTAATCACCAGGAGCCCAGCAGCACCAGCACCCAAGGCAGCACCTGAGCAGACCAGTAGCACGGAGGCAGGACAGCAGCACCAGCAGGAACGAACAGCGAACGAGAAAGTTCAGGAGCACGAGCAGTACTGAGCAAAGTCCAGGAGCACCAAGCAGACCAGCAGGACCAGGGAGCAGCTTCAGCAGAGTACGAGCAGCAGCAGAAGCACCACCACCAAGGAAGCAGCTTCAACGACAGAGTACGCAGGAGAAGCACCACTGCCAGGAGCAGCTTCAGCAGGAATGCTCCAGCACCAGAAGAGCTGAGCCAGAGCAGGCAGAAGCCCCAGCAGAAGCAGAGTCAGGGACATGGGCAGGAGGGTGGCCCTGTTCCCTCTTGCCAGGGATGGTGCGCAGGTTGCTGGAGGACTTTCACTAATCTTCCCCATGCGGTTGTGGGGTTGCTGGCTTAGGCAGGGAGGCTGGCAGGCACCAAGGCTGGCAGGAAGCGCTGGCAGAAGGCTGGCAACCAAGGCTGGCAGGAAGCCTTGGCCACGCAAGGCTGGACAGGAAAGCCTGGCATTGAAGGCAAAAGGCAGGAAGGCAGGCAGTTTCAGGCAGGGCACCAAGGCTGGCAAGCAGGCAGGCACCAAGGCTAGGGCAGGCAGACTGGCTGGCAGTAGAGCTGGAAGGCAGGGCTGGCAAGCAAAGGCTGGCAGGCAGGCAGGAGAGGACAAGGACTGCAGGGAGGCTGGCCAGGAGGCTATGGAGGCAGGCTGGCAAGGGGAAGGCTGGCAGCAAGGCTTGACAGGGCAGGCATGCAGGCAGGGCAGGCAAGGACTCGATGTAATACTGCAGCAGGTCTTATTCATCCAGATGCTGGTCGACCGTGCGAAGCTGCTTCCTTTATATCTCGGGGCGGCATTGCGCAATATGCCATCCCTCCCGCATGCGCAATTAACGCCAGGCATCCGTTAGGCTTCCGCTGTCATCATGCTAGCGTTTTCCGCTGTGCAATCCGCTTCATCCGCTGTAGCATCCTTCTGCATCCGCTGTATCCGTTCCGCGATCCGCTGTCCGCTTTGCTGAGACCCCCCGGAAGCCCTGCGGATGTGCCATCCACTCCCATCCGCTTCCATCTGCTAGGCTTCTGTTCCGCATCCGCTTTGCATCTGCCCTGCATCCTCCCCATGTCCGATTTATCCGCTCCGGTTATGCAAATTTTTGCCCCTTCTGAGAGCGAATAAATACGGATGGAACATTTTGCTTGTCCGTTGTGTGCGTTTTGCATCCGTTGGGCAGTGTGACAGGGCCTTTACCAAGATAAGTTGAAAAATCATAAAGCCATTTTATTATGTAGCTGGGTTTGCATAAGGTGCTTATCCATGGTTTGTAGTTTTATTACAAAGATCTGTATGCTTTCTGATTTAGCAGACTCTGGGATGGGCACAATATTAAAAACAATAAAACAATAACATTTCTAGCACAACTCCCACATGTGGTATTGTACACAATTAAAAACCTTACTACCCAGGAAAGGATAGTTTTCACTACTTTTCTGCAGGATAGCAAGGTAAGGTCTAATTAGACCTGAGGAGAGCAAACCCACAGGGAGGGTGTTCCTCCAATAAAGATCAGTCTCCAAGCTGACATGGCCTCTTTCCATTGATATCATGTAGGGCAATGTGGTGGAATGCATTCCCTCCCTCCTGGGAATATGTACTACATTTCACCACAGGTGATGTTTCTACCTCAAGAAAATGTTTATTGATTTGACTTGATTTGTATGGCCATCCATCTCAGAGCACAATTCTCGGCAGATGATAACAATATTACTTATCCCCAACAGTAAAGACCATAAAACTAAAAACAAAAACCCAGTAACCTCAGCCAACCAACTGGGATATTTCCCAACAAATCATCCATAGGCAGGTTCCCATCTCACTCCCCCATTGCCTGAGGGAAGAGCCAAGCCAGATGGCTTTTCAGAAGGCTAAAAGGTTGCAGGCCTACCATACTGCCTTGGGAAGGATGCTCCACAGATCAGGGATCCCTACAGAAAAGCCTTCATTTTGAAGGTAGCAGAGACTCAAGCCACGTATGGCTGTATTAGTAATGAATGATTCTTGGAACTGGGGCTAGAAGCATATGGCAACTAGTTTAACTCTTACAAAATGGGAGTTCTCTTCTTACTCAGCTGAGTGAGTTACTGTGTACTTTATTTTACTGAATGATCTAGGTTTGTATATGCCATAAACTAACCAATCATAACCTTAACCATAATATAATCATAACCTTAAATCCAAATTAATTATGAAGGCTGGGGTTCCACAACACACTAAGCTAAAAGGTAGTTAACCAGTTCATTTGCATGAGCACAGCCACTGCTTCTAAGAAAAAAGCAGTGCAAAACCACACAGACAACTCAAAGCTTCCCTAAATAGCCTCTTTATTCTGATTACTTCCAGCTGTGGACTATACTATTATCAGACAATCTCAAATTTTCTAGCAGATGATAAGACTTATAACATTTTACAAGGCTAACACATTTTATTATAAGGCATCAATATTTTGTGAAGAATATTAAGATCAAATGCATCTGTTAAATATTACTAAAATGCTTCCTAGAAGAAAAAAAATATGGGGACAAAGCTATACGTTTTAGTTAGATTAGTTAATGGTTAATTAAAAGAGCACAAATGAATAAATAGATATAATTTATAGACAAAATACGCAGTTTTCCTCAATCTAATTTCCCAGACAGTAAAGTTGATATTTATCTCATGTTATGCCATTAGGCAAATCTAATCCAGTTAAGGATTAGGTTGATGAATTTAGTTACCAGATGCATCATTTGCGGGGCAGCTTGTTGTGCAACAAGGTCACATAGTGTAATAAAATTGGGTCTGGTTAGGGACTTCTGTCCTCAGTGTGAGTTGTGTTGGGGGGGTGCACAAGGGAGGCTCAGCCAATCTCATTGTACACATGTGGTACTCTGGCAATAAAGGTAATAATCTGCTTTTGTCTTTGTTTCTTTGGGATCTTATATTGATTAGTTGATTGTGTATGTGTGTGATATCTTAAATTGGGCAAATAGCACAACAATGTATTACATAATACATTTGTTTGGGTAAAGAGACAAAGGCTACAGCTCAGTAATGGCACATATGCTTCCCTGCAAAGACCCAGGCACCATTTCTGGCATCTTCAGACACTGCCTGAAATTATAGAGAAGCAGTTGGTATAGACACAAATGAGTGAGAGGGCCCTACTAAAATCAGCAATCATCTAGATGTGAATATAAATATATAATTTCTTTATTCAAAACAGCATGACATCGCAATTGACATTTTCTGAGGGAAGAGTTGGACTAAAGCTCATAAATCTCATTCACTGAGTTGGTCATGTGATAATAAAACACACATTTCAGTGAGGGAGGCTGTTTTCATTGGTGACTCAGTGAAAGATGTAATTGCTTGAGCAAGCTGAATTGGAAATTATGAATTACTCAGTTTACCCAATTTGTTTGAATTCACATGGCATCCTGAATTATAAACCAACCAATTATCAGGGTTGAGGTTGCATTCATGCTAGGCTAAAGTAAGTTTGCTGAAGGGTCAGTATGTGAATCCAACATTGAACTTTACAAGTTTTTTTTTTAAACTAGATAAGAAGGAACCACTATGTAAATGGGATGCAAGTGGGCTCTTCTTTCCTCCAAAGTGGAACTCCCCACCCAGGCCAATGGGCGGAGCCAGCTTTTCAGGCCCTTTTGGAAGGCCAAGAGGATGATGGCAGATCTCTCCTCAAGGAGCAAAATGTTTCAGGGAGCAGGAACCACAGCCGAAAAGCCTCTTCTCCTGGACCATGCTGGCTGAAATTATTTGACATGGACCACCCCAAGGGCCCCTAGAAATGTCTGCATTGCTGCATTCTGTGCCAGCTGCAGCTTCCAAATACTCTTAAAGGCCAGCCTAAGGTAGCCCCATATTGCCATATTACATGGCAATCCCAAATAGGCTGACTGTTCCATGAACTAAATGGTACGTATTTTCAAGTAAACATTTTCAGCTCAGATAGATATTACATCTACTGTAAAGGCTGATTTCCAATGCACTGCTCCATATCCTTATTTCACTGTACATGTAAAAGATATGGGGGACAACACTGGAGGTACTACACTGGAGGTAGCCACTAGAGACTAGACTAATAGCAAATCTCACCTTGCTCCTGTGCTTCTTGCTTTCCCCTGCCCATTTTGAATCTCATACTTTCATTATTTATTCCATTGTTTGTCATTTCATTACTTTCATGCTGTTCTATTTACTTTTCTTTTCATTTCTCATGTTTACTGTTGTAAGCTGTCCCTTGGCAAGATGGGCAGAAAATAAATGTAACCAATAAATTAATTTTGCCATTCTATAATCATGGGTTCATACTTTCTTTTTCATATTTCCTTGAAGATAGTGTCATATCTTCAAAGTTTTAACCATATTTCTTTGTGGTTTGTTACCTATCCCTACCTTTGTTTTCGGGGTCCTTTACATCAGCACAGTCTTATTGGTTCACCTTCAGAATACCCAAGCCTCAAAGAGAACTGCGGATAATTTACTTTTGCACCAGAATTTCAGAATTTAATATGACCAAAATGCTATTTTGGAACTGATGCTACATCTCACCTTTGCCTAGCTTATAATTTACCAAGACGGGGAACTTTTTTCTGGGTGTATACGCATGCATGCATAGGAGGGAGTTCATCAACTGTGTATTCTGCATTTTTAAAAAAGTTCAGTATTCTGGAGAAGGGAAACAGAGATGTGAAAGATTTAGGGCCGGGGTCTTCAAACTTGACAGCTTTAAGATTTGTGAACTTCAATTCCCAGAATTCCTCCTCCAGTCATGTTAGATCAGGAATTCTTGGGAGATGAAGTCCACAAGTCTTAAAACTTGCCAAGTTCGGAGATCCTTGATTTAGGGAATAGTTTCTGAACTATTCCTTTTTTAAAAGAGAGCTCCTTCATGCAATCTTAGCTAAACTCATGAATCCTAGTAAGTTTAAGAGCAAACAGCAGCATCCTTTACTGTTACAAACAGTAAGATACTGATATTACAATAATGGGATTATTTCAGTGTGAAGAAATTCAGGAACAGAACGTGATAGAAGGATTGGACAATGAAATGCCAGCGACTTCACAATAGGTTGTGATCCACAATGTCACGACTCACTTCAGAGTAGGTGCCCTTGAACATACAGGGAGGAAACAAACCTTGCAATTTTTTTTTTTTTTACAACTTCTGTTATATTTGAGGAGAGCGAAAGAGTTAGCGGGGAGAGAGTCTGAGATCGGGGGGGGGGGGGNGGGGGGGGGGGGAAATCAGCGATGTAGATGTCAAATGACACCCCAACAACGATGACTGATCTGCCCGCACATTTTGGATGTCCTTGCCAGAAAATGCCTCGGAGAAACGAGAGGTTAGCGCGGGGGAAACAACGGCGTTCTGTTCAAAAAGGCTCCTTCCTGTCTTGGCACAGCCGGATTAGCGGGGCCTCCCTCTTCCCGTCTTGCGGCTGGCACATTTTATTTGATTTTGTTTTTTTTTTAATGAGACGAAGGAAGGTAATTCCAGGCAGGCGCCCGAGAAGCGATGACGGGAAGCATCCGGTGATAAAAACAATCTCTCCCCCAAACTTTTCCTGTGCTTTAAAATGATAAAGCTGTCCCTCCAAGCGTTTCTCCGCCACAGGGCTCTCGCTCGCTCTCTCTCTCTCTCTCAATCGTTTCAAGGTGAACTTGGGATGATAGCTGAAAGAAACGGAGGGAGCAAGGAACTGGGGGCGGGAGAGGAGGGAGGGGGGGGGACGCGAGAAACTCGCGCCGCCGGGCTGGCAGCTGAGCAGGCAGCCTCCTTTCGTGGCTGCCTCCATTGGCTGGAGGACGGAGCCGCCACCGCCAACGTCAAGGCGGCGCCCGGCTCCTGCAAAGCTGCTGCAGTGAGCGGAGATGCCGCCGCCGCGCGCCGCCGCTCCTGGGGTTGCCTCTTGCACTTGTAGCAGCGACGCCCGCCGCTCGGCCGAGACCGCGCGCGCCTTTCCGCGCCCCGGCTCGGCGGCTGCGGTGTCCGCGAAGGACTAGCGCGGCTCCCCCTCAGCCTGGTGTTCCTGGCAAAAAGTGGTGGACGGGGGCCGAAATGCGTGCTTCTCCTCCGGCTGGGAGCAGTCGGCACCGCCACCCCTGGGGACAGCAGCAGCAGCACAGCAGCAGCAGCAGAGGCAAGTCAATGCGGCAGGCTCCTCAGTGAGGGAGCAGCGCCGCGGCGGGAGCGAGCGAGCGAGCGAGCCACCGACCCCGCGCGTCCGCCGCCGACTCCACCTCGGCGGGCGAAGGTGCGAGCTGGGAACCGTCGCATCCCCCCCCGACCCCCGCCCAACAGCCCCCCACCTCTCTGCCCCTCTCTTCCGCCACCCGGATGCCCGTGCCGTGCCGCGCCGCCGCGCCTGAAGCATGGGAGCGCTCACCAGCCGGCAGAACGCCGGATGAGAGGGGAACCGTCCAATTCCTCTACCGATATCCCCCGAAATCCGGTAAGTGCACGGAGCGTTGGGGGGGGGCGGGTAGGGGAGAGACATAAGCGAGGGGTTTGCGGGGGAGTCCCGCATGGCAGGGCTGCGCGCGCTCCGACTCCGGCCGAGGGAATGGCGGAGCGGCGGCGGCGGCGCGGCGGCAACCCCGGAGCTCGGCAGGGCTATAAGGGAGCGTCGGGACGCTTCCTTTAAATTCCCCCCCCCTTCCCTCTTGCGCCTTTTCGCCGCCGGCCGGTCGTTCTCGCCGCCAGTGGGGCTGCTCCCGTGACGGGTTTTTCCCTCTGGCTGCCGAGGAGTTTCCCGAGAGTTTTGAGGGTGAGGGGAACGACCCTCCTTGCAATGTCGCCTCTGGCTCCTTGGGAGGGTGGTTATTTTTTCTTTTCTTCCTTCTTTGCTTCGCTCCTCTTTCTCCCCCGTGCAAGGATGGCGGCGGCGGCGCGGCGGCGGCTGGATGGAAATATGACATTCGTGGCATCGCGCTCGAGGCTTTTTAAAAGCTGCTTTTCGTTGCGGGCAACAACCGCTCTTTGGGAATCTTGCTTGAAAAGGGACTGGACGCTCCCGCGGTCCAGACCCCAATGAAGAAACCCCTGGCAAATTCTTGTCTGTCCTGAGCCACTTGGCGTGCGCCCTGTTTAGTTGCATAGTGCGCTGGTTGCATTCTAAAATAGCCCATCACTCTTCCCAGGTAACATTTACCCATCGCGCTGCTGGTATTGGTGGGAGGGGGGATTTAATTTCTAAAACTACAAATGCTGTGTATTGGATGTAGGCAAGACCATCAATATCCTTCTCGCTTTAATTCCATCACAGATATATACATACATACATACATACACACAACACACACACACACATATATTATATATAGTGTGTGTGTGTATAGGTGGTAATATGTATGTATATATTATATCATTGTGGTGGTGGGTTGTGCGCGCAAAATATATATATATATTATATATGATGCAGTTCAGCTTCCTTCGGGTATTATCCCACGTCATTGTAATGCTTTTAAAGACAATGACGTGGGATAATACCCGAAGGAAGCTGAACTGCATTCATTAAGTACCCACGAAAACTTTAAAAAAACATACATCATACATACATACATACATACTACATACATACATTATATATAATATATATATATATATAAATATTATATAATATAATATATATATATAATATTATATAATGCTTATATAGTAGAATGCAGTTCAGCTTCCTTCGTGGTATGATCCCACGATCATTGTAGTGCTTTATACTATATAATATGGGATAGAGTATAGAATTAGGTATATTGTATATGTAATTATAAAATATATATAAGGAAGTATATTCCATAGTAAATTATAAAAAACGTTGCTACAATAAGACTATAAAAAGACAATATACATGACGTGGGATAATACCTGAAGGAAGCTGAACAGCACACATGTAAGTACCCGCGAAAACTTAAAAAAATATATATAAAATTTTATATATATATAAAAACTATATAACTATATAACTACAACTATATCACTTTCTCTGTCTGTCTCTCTGTCTCTCTTTCTCTGTGTGTATATCTATCTATCTATATCTATCTATATCTATCTACATCTATATCTCTATATCTATCTCTATATCTATATCTGTATGTATATATATTCACAGGCATATTGTTTTCCAAAGGTGGAGCTTCTCTTCTTTTGCTGTTCATAGTAGTAATAGTACTAATAGCAGTTTAAGAAAGCAAACCTGAATAAAGGCAACTGAAACATAATAAAGATCTGGTATACCTATTGTGCAATATCTAATAGCAATATCTAATCGCAATTAGCTGGGTTAATTAAGGCAGAAGGATCTTTTCTGACCGTTTACTGGTTAAGCTTGGAAAAGTACTTTTTGTTAAATTTATCAGGCTACAGGAAAAAAATTATCAGGCTACAGGAAAAAATACTGGGGACCAGATGCAAAGAGATGTTGAGATATGGATTAGCAGCTGATATTATGTGTGCATCCTGCAGTGATGTATGACATCCCTGTTTTCTTTAGCCTATGGTCAACCCTGGAAATGCATAGCAGAAGCACCTATGGAAGCAAACGGAAAACTGTCCGCAGTATGCTAGCTTTGTAACATTCACATGGCTGACAGGAATAGATCTATATGCCACAAAACAGAATATGAATTCGGTACTCTGTATTCCAAATTCATGAATTTTATGAATAGAATCAATCTTCCGCTCACTTAGTTAAAACAATTCCCATTGAGTTCATTGAGCCTTATTTTTATTATAATATTATACATTTATGCTTTGCTTAATTAGCTGGGGATAATTTCAGTTTCAATAAAATATGAAATAAAGTTTTCAACAAATTTGCTGTGAAAGTAAAGCTACTGGTACTTTAGTGTTGATAAACAGTTTGTAAAGAGATTTTTAGGAGCAATATATTTTCTATCTTTAGAACAGTACCTAAAATCCTATTTCTGTTCATTATACAGTATTTAATTACATGTTTTGAAGACTATTTCCCATCAGGATAGCATAATTCAAAACAAAAGGGAACTGGCAGAACATTCAGACCTTTTGTGACTAATCCCAAGAGGTCATTTTTTAGAATCAGGGTAGTTTCTTCTCTTGAAAATGCTTGTTTAATTGCTTTTTGCTCTTATCTATAGATAGATATGTAAATCAATGAATGTTATTTATTTATTTATTACATTTAGATGCAGCTCATTTTACTATCCAAAGTGATACTGAGCGGCTTACAATACAATAACAACAGCAATATAAAATCATTAAAAATTAACAGGGACTTTGATAAAATTAGAAACCTTGAAATGCGAAATGTATATGATATACTGTGTATGTACGTATGTATGTATGTATGTATGTATGTATGTATGTATTTGTTTTCTTAAGTTTTCACGGCTACTTACATGTATGCTGTTCAGCTTCCTTCGGGTATTATCCCACGTCACTGTAGTTGTCCTTTTAAAGTTGTAGCAACGTTTCGGCAGAATCTCATCTGCCATCATCAGGCTTCTGTATTCTGTATCCAGACGAACTCAATACAGAAGCGTGATATATGTTATGATATACGTTGATATACGTATGATATACATTGCTACAACTTTCAAAGGACAACTACAATGACGTGGGATAATACCCGAACAAAGCTGAACAGCATGTATGTATGTATGTATGTATATACAAACACACACACACACACACACAAAAGATTGTAAGTCAATTTCAATTCAATATGCAATTGTATCCACCTAATTTCTTTATATTAATATGAAGTAGGGCTATGGGGGGGGTGTCCAAAAAGTCAAGATGCTGGCTCCACCCTATAATTGAAAACTACTATCTTTTTTGATCTCCTATTGCAGATATCCCCATCTTGAAGGCTGGTGTGTTACAAGGGCTGAGCAGACTAATGCTTACTGGAAAATATGGTTACAGTTTTCTTGCTTAGTGCAGTACAGGTAGTCTTTGACTTACAACAGTTCATTTCGTGACCATTCAATATTACAATGGCACTGGAAAAAATGACTGTTTTTCACAGTTAGGATCTCTGCAGGACCCCCATGATCATGTGATCAAAATTTTGAGGCTTGGCAACTGATTCATATTTGTGTCCCA
Organism: Laticauda laticaudata; assembly: GCA_004320025.1. NCBI lineage: Eukaryota > Metazoa > Chordata > Lepidosauria > Squamata > Elapidae > Laticauda > Laticauda laticaudata. The sequence goes on from BHFT01025974.1 coordinate 10,325, forward strand.
AGGTCATGTGATCCCCTTTTGTGACCTTCTGACAAGCAAAGTCAACGGGAAAGCAAGATTCACTTAACAACTGGGTTACTGACTTAACAACTACAGTGATTCACTTAACAACTGAGACAAAAATGGTCATAAAATGGGGCAAAACTCACTTAACAAATGTCTCAGCAGCAGAAATCTTGGGCTCAATTGTGATCATAAGTTGAAGACTATCTGTAGGAACTTTAGTTCAGCCTAGCCTGGAGTCTATTGGCTGACTTGGTTTCAATGAATTTGAAAAATACTAAATAGGAGGTTACTGCTCTTATTATTCGAACATTCTAAAGCCCTTTTGGCTAATATTCATCAGAAGTATATTTATGTCAAAGAATAACTCGGAAGTCCCATGTACATGAAAGTAAAAGCCTATATTTCCAAACTATTTATATAAATTTTATTTATTTATAATTTTATTTATTTTATAATTTCAAATTGTATAGTCACCTACTGATGCATAGCTTTGGGTGATTAATGGGTTAAAAGCAAATAACATTTAAAACAAGGCCTTCAGAGCCATGGCAGGGGGAAAAACAAGAACACTTGAATATACTCACTCTTATTGGTGGCTACCCCTAACACAGAAATGTCCAACTTTGGCAACCCGTGCTGGCTGGGGAATTCTGGGAGTTGAGGTCCACCTAAAGTTGCCAAGGTTGGACACCACTGCATTAACATGCTCAGCTGATGTTTTTGGAAATAGCCAGGTCTTCAGCCCTCTCTTGCAGGCAGCCAAGAATGGGCTGTGTGAATTTGAGGGTAGCATGGTGTTTCAGAGGGAAGCAGAACAATAGAGAACCTAGGCCCCATAAGATGTTGCTACTTAATAGATCGGATCGGTATATCAACTTAGTCTGAACTTACTAGATGGGCAGATACAATGGGAGATAGGCAGTCTTGCAAATATCTAGGCCATGTGTCATTTATAGACGATAACCAGGACCTAGAATTGCACTGATAACTAATATAACTCATGCAGTAGCACAAGGACAAACTTGGCATGCTTTAATTATGCATACTGTTGCATTCTGGATCAGTTCTACCTTTTGAGTGGTCCTCAAGGACAGTTCCATGTCGTGTGCATTGTGGTACTGTAGTTGATATAAGTTATGGCTGGTTGTGAATAGGGCCTCTCAATATAGGAAATCTAATTGGGTGAATCTCTGCAAAGACTTTTGGCCACAGTTACCCTCAGGTAGAAGCTGTGAGTACAAACCCCCCTCCCACTCACGTCACAGTTGCACACTGGAACTGTCTAGGGAAATGCAACCTCATTCAAAGCTTATAAGTAGGTCTCCAGAACAAGTTGGTTCATGTACTGATAGCCACTTTGTCTTCCCATAATATATATGCTGGTCGCTGAGGATTGGGTGAAGCTTTTATTAAGCAGATCGGAAACTAAAAGAAAAAGGGGAAAAAGCCTGTAATGATTCCTCTGTTCCCCAAATTACTTACTAATTGCTCCCAAAGAACATTGCAAAGTCAATGCTAACATGAATTCAATTTCTGTACTGAAAATATGTGCCTGCCTTTTCAGCAGGCAGAACAGCTGGAATCAGTTTGTAATATCTGCCTGGCTGTTAGCATTTAGCAACTTCTCTTCCTCCAACTGGGATAGAAGGTGCTTTCTGAGGGACTGTAATCTTGAACAGATGATGCCCGCATTTTTTTTTTTAATCAGTAACCTACTCAAAAGAAGTCTTTCCATGCTGAAGTAACATAGCAANGCATTTTTTTTTTTTAATCAGTAACCTACTCAAAAGAAGTCTTTCCATGCTGAAGTAACATAGCAAACAAATACCCTTAGATGGGATTAATAATAGGAGTGGCCTTTTTAATTTCTCTACTCTTGCATTTTCTATGATTTTTTTTGATAATAAAAATACTTACCAGGATCCTAAAAGTTGCAAGGCAGTTTCATTCATGCATTGTATATTTAATTTAATTAATTAATTAATTAATTAATTAGTGCAATAAATTTAATTAATTAATGAATGCAACTGTGGGGGTGATTGGTGTTTGAGAATGGCCCCTCCAGTTTTTTTTAGCTTTTTACCTTTGTTTTATTTTTTAGCTTTGCTTTTATGATATATCTTTTTATATGGATGCATAGCTTCCAGAGTCACTCAAAAATTGCTTATAAGTTTTAAAGAAAAAAATTATTTATATGTACAAATAATGTTTTTAACTTTGTTTATTTTATATTTTTTAGCTTTTAAACTAATTGTATTTTATCCTTATGCTGATCTATGCCCCATAACAAATATTTAATAAATAAATAAACCTTTGTACACAAGTGCTTTTATCACACAAGAGTGTGTGTGTGAATGGGGGGGGGGGGGGG